>CAUYLG010029464.1:0-181300 GCA_963573385.1 Cacajao melanocephalus | reverse complement strand
GGGGGAAATTTTAAGGGGGCCCGTTGGGGGTTGGGGCCGGCCGGCTGTTTGTGGCGCTACTCAAAAACTCTTTTTTTTTTTTTTTTTTTTTTTTTTTTGCGACCAAGTTTTGTTCTTGTTGCCCAGCCTGGAGTGCAATGGCTTGATCTCGGATCGCTGCAACTTCCACCTCCTGAGTTCAAGTGATTCTCCTGCCTCAGCCTCCTGAGTAGTGAGGATTACAGGTATGCATCACCATGCCCGGATAATTTTGTATTTTGAGTAGAGATGGGGTTTCTCCATGATGGTTAGGCTGGTCTCAAACTCCCAACCTCAGGTGTTCCACCCACCTCAGCCTCCCAAAGTGCTGGGATTACAGGCATGAGCCACCGTATCTGGCTCAAAATCTTTTACACTCTTCCTGTGACTTTAAGGCCATCTTGAAATTCCTTGCTAATTCTCATTCACTTATCTCATGGATTATTTCAATCATTTACTCAACCAAATTATTTAAGCAGCAGGGAGAGCAGCTTTGTGTGGGGCAGGGCAGAGGTCACTATACTGCTCCTAAAGGGCTTACAGAGTGCGGTGGAGGCAGCCAAGGGCTGGAACTAGGGGAGAGGTGGTGAGGGCAGAGGCAGTGGAGTCAGACAGACCTGAGTTCGGATTCGAAAACTGCCTCCCATCAGCCATAACTCCTGAGTATGCTTAAGTCCTGAGCCCCATTCTTGTTCTTTCTAAAGGGCGAGAGTGATGGGAGACAGAAAGGGGGAAGGGAGGTGAGGAGGCTGAGCTCCCAGCCCTGTGGGTGACGGGTGCTCCTGGGCTGCCACCACTCCCAGACCCAGTCTCTCCTCTCCTTCAGAACGGAAGCCTGGCAGGTGGGGAAGCTGGCACTCTGGGCTCCTCCGTGACCTGCTGTGTGAACCTGAGCATGTCACTTGTCACTTGTCCTCTTGGAATCTCCATCTGCATATCCGTGTCCGGGGAATAAGAGCCGCCATCCTGCCTGCTCCCCAGGGTACTGGTGGGGCTCCAGGGGTGGGAACCTCGAGAAATACACAGAGAGAGGTACCTTGATTCAACTATCCTAGCCCCCCACTAACCTAGGAAAGTGACTTTATTCCTCTGCGCCTCAATTTCTTCATCTGTAAAATGAGGAAAAGAATAGCACAAACCCCATAGAGTTGTTAGGCAGGAGATGAAAGGAATTACGGCCAGTCAAGAACAGTTCCAGGTACACAGTGAGCAGCCAATCAGTGTTAGCTGTTACTATTGCTGCTGTTGTTAGTATCCGCCCCTCCATGCAGTGCGGACTTATTTTCCTTCTGTATCCCTCAGAGGCAAGCACAAAACACAAAGGCAAGGAATGAGCGCACGAATGAACGAATGAACAAATGACTGAATGAATGAACACGCCCTTGTCATCCTTTCCTTCTTCTTCCACAGTGGAGGCTTTGCACAAACCAAGTCACGCCCACAGACCCACATCCATCCCATCTCATCCTTTTCCTGGAAATCTGTCCTGGATGCAAACGGTACCTACGGAGCAGAGAGGGACAGGTGGTATCAGGTAAGTCATTTAGCTGCAGCACAAATGCTGGAGGCACGAAGGGGCCAGAGGAAGACAGATGCCCAGGAAGCTGGAGCAGAGGAGGCCTCAAAATCAGCACAGGGGAAACAGTAGCAGCTGGGGCCCCAGTGGCCAGACGAAGCTGCCGGCAGCCCGACCACCCATCCGCGCCCCACAAAGTGGCTGTGAAAAGACCATATGGCTGAGAAGCCAAGCCTGCCGGAACCCTCCTTCTCTCCCTCCCCATGTCCTCACCTCTCCTCCGTGCTGGAGCCCTGGGAGGCAGAGGGCTGTGTCCAGTTGGAAAGTTGTCTGGAGGTGAAGATGGAAAATGGCTTTGGGCGTCCTCCCTCTGTCCATGTAACTCCCTGCTTCCGGGCTCAGCCGTGAAGAAGGGCTTCAACCCGGGGCTCACTCTACCCTGAAGATGGGGCTCTGTGAACCCACGCAGTGTTCCCCTATGCGGCTGGGTGTGAGGCCACAGAAGAAGAAACATTCAAAGCCCTGCTAGCTTCGGCCGTACTAAATACCTTTCCTGTAGCAAGTCACATCATCTCACAGCAAGTCACATCATCTCACTGCAACTCTCATCGGTATTTCTATTAGCCCCATTTTACTAAGGGTGAGGAAACTGAGGCTCAGATGGGTTAAGTAACTCAATGGCAGAGTGACCATGAAGGCCGGGCAGCTGGTCTCAGTGCCCTCTTAACCACTGAGGTGGCACTTCTGAGCCTGCCATGCCAGGTCCCCCTGTACCAGCTCAAACATGCCCACCCTGCAGAGCCACTTCCAGCTTCCACACCGGCTTACAGCCTGGGATGATGCTCCCAAATCAGTTCCTGTTGTCTAACCCCACCATTTTCCCAATCTGGACACGAAGGCCACCTAGTCCATGAAGCCCTCCAGGACTGCCACATCAAGAGAAATCTGCCTGAATCCCTGGGGCATTTGCTGCCCCGCTCGTCCTCTCAGCCCTTGGTATCAACTCCTGCTGGAGACAAATAATTAGCTTTTAGTGGGTATGTGTGGAAAGTCCATCTCCCCATCAAACGGAGGACACCCCAGGGTAGCGATAACGCCTTTACAATAAGACTGGGAATTCCTCAAGGATGGAGACTATGTTTTCTTACACTGGACATTACCTGAGGGCAGGGTGATGAGGAACAGCTCTGCAGTTCCTATCATTCTAGAATGCTTTTAATAATAGTCTATATAGGAACTGCAGCCATCAGTTAAATAAAGAAGCCATGGACACTCGTCATCACACACACACAGCAAGGAGAACTGATGAAACTTCCCCAGAGTCACAGCTTCTCCCCCAGGACTCTGTGCCAGTTTCGTTTCCCTCCGGAGTTATTTCTATCCTTCCAGCTTCCCGTCTATCCCCACACTTCTGTCTTCCTTCAAATAGGCCTCCCAGGAAAACTCTGAAACCTAACATTCCGTGCACCTAAGGAGGTGTACAGAGAACCACGTGCCCCACAGGTGTTCCCCAAGCACCCAGCGGTGCCTCACAAACCCACACTAACAAAGGCTATAGCAGTTAATGTTCATCACGACAGGAACTGGGGTCTCAGGATCCTGCCACCGTGAAAGAGACCCACTCTCTGAAAGATGGGCAGGCTGTGGGCCGGTCCTGGAGTGCTGATGAGAAAGTCAAGTAGGACTGACGGAAACGTAAGCCCGACATCCCCACCACGGGGGCAGATGCTGTAATGGAGGCCAGGCTGCCCGCCTGAGAAGCCCACCCAAGGAAACAGACTTCACCCTCTGGAGACACCAATACCAAAGCCATCAACTTGGTGACTTCCCCTGTTGCTGCCTCCAGGAACGCCAGATTAAAACTGAGTTGTCGTGGCTGAAATGTCCCCGGAATCATCTACAGTCAACCAGCACACCCCCTCTAGATGAGAGGGCTCTTCACTTTGCCCAGAGGAGCATGCCCGGGGATCCTGTGGGCTGGCTGTGAAGATGAGGGGACTTGGGGTTGAAACCCTGAAGTTGGTCCCTGACTTTACCTCCAACTTGCTGTGTGACCTTTGCCGAGTCTAAACCCCTCTCTGAGCCGCACTTTCCCCACCCCTAAAACCAAGGCGTCCTCTTGGATCTCCAAGAACAACCTGAGAAGGGGCCTGGGCTGCATCTGATGGATAAACCCCACCTCCAGGGTCCAGGACAGTACCGGGCATACAGTGGGGCTGGCTTTCAACACGGCCTGTTGCGGAAGAAAGGCTTATGGACTGTTTGAGGCAGGGAGTTTTGGAAGGGACTGGGATCCTAAGAGTGTGAGCTACAGGACACCCTGAGATCATCTGCTTCCTGTGGGGGAGGGGAAGGACCGATTTCATCACCCTCCCATTCTGCCTGGGGCCTGCCCTGCCTCCCAGGATCCCCCAAGCCCCCTCTTTCCCTCTTAGGAGTGGGGGAAGCCTTACCCTTCCCTTCCCCTCTCCTCCCCCACTTCCCCTTCCCTCCCCCAGCGAGTCATGGGCCCCTTGTATCTCCGGCTGGTCGCTGGGCAGCGAGAGGCCTTTCATGGTTCATTCTCCCGCTGCCCCCCTCCCCACCCTCTCTCCCCAGCAACCCCATCCTGTCGTGCCCCCATCAATCTACTGCAACCCAGCCCTCTCCAGCTGGCCTGGCTGGGCCGTTCCCAGGCAGAGCTAGTCCGCAGTGGAAGGTGGTGGAAAAATGTGGACAAATTTCTGATTTGCAACACTCTGGGAAAGAGTTTATTGCCATTGTTTGAGGACGAATGTATAAATAAAGCAAGGCGAAGATGGCAGGGGGAGGCTGGTGAAAGGCAGAAAACGAGAAATTTTATGGCCATAAGGAGCGTACTCTAATGGTGATTTTTGAGGCACTGGACCATGGTAGTTACTTAGCCAAATGATTGCTGTGAAGCTGGGTGAGGTGGCTTATTTCTTAATTACTGTTACGTATTATGTTAGGCGGATGCCCCAACCCTGGAAAACTTGGTCCTGAGCGGACCCCGGCTTGGAGCCAGCTCCTGGTGCTGGGATGCTGGCCGGCAGATGGGAGGCTAAGTGGGGACCGTCACCTGCCCTGATCAGGGCAGTGTCCCTGGGGGCTGCTGCATCTCCCCGCTGCCCGGACTCCTGCCCCCGCCGAGACACTGCCCAGAGAAGAGTCACAGAAAGACTGGAACTTAGAGCCACGCCTCCAAGATATTAATTCACTCAACACATCGGGGTTGAACACAGGTATGAGCCCGGTTCTGAGCTAGTTACGAGAGCTGTGGCAGAAAATGAGACTTCAAAAGCTGTTTACGAAAAGCAGCCGGGGGCTCATTCCAGCTCCCTGGCTGGGAGTCTCTGCAAAGCTGTTCAGAGAGCAGGACGGCAGGTGGGAGGGGCAGCCTGAGAAGGGGGCCTGGGCTGTATGTGATGTATTCATTACCCCACCTCCAGAGCCCAGGACAGCACCAGCAGACAGTTGGCTGGGGAGAGGAGAGATGCCCTGAAATGACACAGCAGTGTCACCTTGGCCAAATACGTGGCCTCTCTGAGCCGCTGTCCTTCACCTGTGAAAACTGGGTGGGGCTGAATGGTCCCTTTTTGGTTCTAACATCTTAAGAGTCTGTGATTCTAAGACGCTGTGGTTCTGTTGCTGTCAGAGTTGGCGGGAGTGATTTTTCCAAGGTGATTGGCACGGGCCTATTGGACAGTTTCAACTTCTTTTCATGGTTGGCGTGTGTCAGGTAAGGCGGCCACAGAGGAAAGAAGGGGGCTAGTGAGGGTGTCCGATGTCCCAGGAAGTCAATGTGCACTACATCCTTTCACAGAATCCTCACCAGCATCTCATGGGGTGAGTACTCTTTCAAACACTCGGAAAGGTGTGGAGGCTTGCTTAGATGCTTAAGCAGCAAAGTCTCCATTCAAACCCAGGTGGATCAGACACCAAAACCAATGAATGCATTTCGAGTAAAGCAAGCCGCGCCCCCAGCATCTTCTAGACCAGCTGTGATGTGTTAGCAGCATCAGAATCACCTAGAGGGCCTCTGGAAACACAGGTTT
This sequence comes from Cacajao melanocephalus, assembly GCA_963573385.1. Taxonomy (NCBI): domain Eukaryota; kingdom Metazoa; phylum Chordata; class Mammalia; order Primates; family Pitheciidae; genus Cacajao; species Cacajao melanocephalus. Next base: position 175,711 of record CAUYLG010029464.1, on the reverse strand, counting down.
TGGGCCACAGGAAGGAGCCTAGGAAGTCTCATTCCCAGCAAGTTCCCAGATGCTGCTGCCACTGCCGATGCTGGGCGGGGGAGCGGGGGGTCACACTTTGAGAAACACTGTTCTAGAGAAATGCAGAGAAAACTACCATCAGCAAATAAACAGGACCACGCTGCTCTGTGAAAGGGAGCAAGAGCCAGGGAGAAACATACAACCCCTCTCACCCATCATCACAATGGAAAAAGAGGGGCAGACAGCGGAGTCAAGCCCTAGCCCCTCATGGCTCCAAAGCCCTGGATCTTTTTCACTTGAGAAGGGTGGAGCTGATGCCAAGGGGGCCAGCTTGGAGGGGGAGCTCCCTTCTCTGTGCTGCTCCTGCAACTTGCCATGGTGGCTGTGTCATCAGATTCTTGACAGCCCACAGTCCGGAAGCCTGCCTCCCCGCCTGCCCTGGGCTCTGGACTCATCTCTTTTCACTCCTTCTCTCCACCCTGGCTCTTTCCCTAAGTCCCCTTTCTCGTCACCATCTTTCCCTTTGTGTTCAGCAATCAGGTGTGTCACTGGTATTTGCAAGGGGAAAGAGCTGTCATCTTATCGGGAGAGTAACCTTTACAAGGCTGAAGTCAGGAACCACAGCTGACACCTACCTCCTCCATGAACTGTCTTCCAGCCTCCCCTCTTGAATTATGTGGAGGAACCCTGTTTCCGCTCCATGAAGATAAAGATTTTTACCTGTTTTATTCATTGCTTTATCCTCAATGCCCAGAAGAGGGCCTGGCCCATGGTAATTGCTCAACAGACATTTGTTGAATGAATGAAAGAATTGACCAGATCTGTGCAAGAAAGTGACAGGTTCCATATAGTTTGCTCTTCAAGCCAACGTGATTGTTGGTGAGATGTTAGGATCGTTGTGCGCAATAATTTCATTAGAGATGTATTTATGCAACACCAGACACCTGGCCTCGTGCTGAAAGTCCCAGCTAGCCAGCGGAATGGTTCCAAGAGGTCCAGAGGATTGACTCGCTAAACCAACACACAGGTACTCCGTCAATTCCCCCTTCTGCTTCCAGATGCCTCAGCCACTCAGAGGCCCCCAAATGCAAATGCGATGTTTTCATTATGGCTCTAAGACAACCTCCCCTGCCCGTGGAATCCCTCATCCACCCTGGGGTTTGAGTGCCTCACTGCAAAGAGTCAGACTTTGGAATGGGTTCCTGAAGGAGCCACTTTTTAAAGGAGCTAAAATCCAATTTGATCCTGCTGTTTACGCCTTTTCTAGTTTGATGTGTTTTAGATAAAAACATTTTTTTGATCAATAAAAATAAAATCTTGTTACTTGCACCCTAGGGCAATTATTGCTCTGAGCCCAGTTTACTGAATCTTAATCAAATAAATAATGTCATTTTCTCAAAATGTGGCCAGCCATAGGTGAGTTACATTAAAGTAGCAGGGAGGTGGTATACTCTGAAAACACACTGGTTCTGAGAGGGCGCAAGGTCTTCTAGATATTTGGGGCTGGACAAAAATGTGTTCATTTAAGGGGCTGCCACTGTGGGGTTGGGCTTCTCAGTACTGAGGAACAAGTGTTCCTCTCCATGGGAACAAACCAGTGGTAACGGGTGTCTATGACGCTCTTGCCCTGTGCTGGGTACGAAGCTTTGCATGCATAATTGGCATCATTCCAAGCACTCAGAGATGGTAGGCATCAATATTAAACCAGTCCTAAGGAAGAGATTCTGAAAGGGGCAGTGATTTATTCAAGGTCACACAGCTCTCTGCGGCTGGGTCAGGATTTGAACCCAGGTCTGCCTTGTCAGAACTCATGCTACAGACCCCTTGTCACTCCATCTCCCTTTCACTAAGACAGGGTGATGAGGAGGACTTGGAAATTGCATCTTGTGCACCTCCCAGTGGTGCTGCATCTGTACTCTCTTACCTCCTCTTCCTCCCATCAGCACCATGCTGTGCTTGCTCCAAATAGCCCTGATGGAGGTTGCATGAAAGTCTAGTGCTCTGGCTGGGTGTGGTGGCTCATGCCTGTAATCCCAGCACTTTGGGAGGCCGAGGCGGGCGGATCACCTGAGGTCCGGAGTTCAAGACCAGCCTGGCCAACATGGTGAAACCCCCTCTCTACCAAAAATACAAAAATTAGCTGGGCATAGTGGCACATGCCTATAATCGCAGCACTTTGGGAGGCTGAGGCAGGCGGATCACCTGAAGTCAGGAGTTCAAGACCAGCCTGGTCAGCAGGATGAACCCCGCCCCCGCCACCATCAAAAATACCAAATTTAACTGGGCATGGTAGCATACGCCTGTAATCCCAGCTACTTGGGAAGCTGAGGCAGGAGAATTGCTTGAACATGGGAGATGGAGGTTGTGGTGAGCTGAGATTGCACCATTGGACTCCAGCCTGGGTGACAGAGTGAGACTCTGTCTCAAAAAAGAAAAGAAAACCCAGTTCTCTCCAGTCTGGGGCTGCATTTGGCAGGAGGGGACGTGGCTGCGTATCTGGGAAGATGCTGCATCACGTGCTTCCTGAAATTGATGTGGACGGACACACGCCTCCTGCTGGCCATGGCGTGTGCATGGTGCGTGGTGCACCCTTACAATCCTGAGGACATTTATTTCCTGTTGTACGTTTCTGAACAAAAAATGTTGATGTTTTATTATAAGAATCTTATGTATTCTGTAAGAGATGGGGGAAGGGGATGGCTTGGTGGCCTCAAAGGCTAAGCTAGACCTGTAATACCAGGAGGCCAGGAGACCCGGTGGCTAGAGTCAGAGGGGCAGTGGTGAAAGAACAGGAGATGGCAAAGGGAGATTCTGGAAGTGAAGGGTATTACCATGGGTGTGTGGGATGAGGAAGCTGTTAGGGTTGGACATCAGGCTGGTCACCTGGGTGAAAAAGGAGGGACAGAAACAAACGCTTATGGAGTATTCCCTATGTGCCAAGCTCTGCTCAGACATTCCAACATTTCATCTTGACAGCTACACCAACAGGAACTTTATTATTACCATTTTATTTAGGTATTTATTTACTTTCTTTTCTTTTCTTTTGAGACGGAGTCTCGCTCTGCTGCCCAGGCTGGAATGCAGTGACACAATCTCGGCTCACTGCAACCTCCGCCTCCCAGGTTCAAGTGATCCTTCTGCCTCAGCCTCCCAAGCAGCTAGGACTACAGGTGGGCACCACCATACCTGGCTCATTTTAAAAAATTGTTTTGTAGAGTTAGGGTCTTGCTGTGTTGCCCAGGCTGGTTTCCAGCTCCTGGCCTTGAGTGATCCTCCTGCCTCATCTTCCCAAAGCACTGGGATCACAGGTATGAGCCACCACACCTGGCCTATTCCCATTTTAAAATGAAGAAAGTGGAGGTTCTCTGGTTAAGCCACCAACCCAAAGATATAAGGGAGGGCCAAGATTCGGGACTTGAATCCAGGCCTGCTGAGCCCACCGAGATGCTGGGAGGGAAAATGTCTGTCCAACGTCATCCTCCCAGGGCCCGCTCTCCACGATCACACCCTCCTCCCACCCGGCCCACTGCGGCCTCCGAGCCCCAACCTCTGGCTTTCTTCCCCTTCCAGGCTCGGCTGTCTGCCCTCTAATTAGATTCCCCTGGAAATAAAAGTGCATTGTACAGTTCTGCTAAAGGCAAACTGATTTTACCATTTCTTTTCTTTCCTCCTCTTTAATAACTCACAATGTCTCAAGGAGGTTTCACTTAGGGGCTGCACACTGGAAAATTATTCTGTCTCTCATGCACTCACTTTTCTGTTGAGGAAAATTGAAAACTGGATTCCTCCTTCGACACTGGCCCCCTCTCTTTGCCAACCCTGTGCCCAGAATATTCTAGTCCTGTCTCAAATTGCCTTCTAGGCCCCTCTCTACCTCGAAAGCAAGGCCTGCTGCCTTCCTGCCCCACAGCTTGGAAAGGCTGGCAGGCCCACTGAGCTCAGAACAGTGAGGGGTCTTTCAAAAGTTTAGCGAGGAGGGAGGGAGCGAGGGGGTGCGGGGAGCTGGGAGCCAAGCGGTTTGCCAGGCTTTGAGATGCCTTTGCCCCCAGAGAACTGGACTGGCTCCAGCACTTTTGAGGCAGGAGTTGGGTGAGTTCTGAGCCTTTATTGGCCCCATCAGGTTCCCGTTAAGTGTCAGAGAGTAAATTATAAACAAATGGGTCCCATTTCCATTTCTGAAGGCGTCTCCAGCCCTGCCTTCGCCCTGTGTACGGGTACATCCTCTTAAGTGGTGCCTGATGGGACAAGGAGCCAGGTGGAGGGACTCACACGGGCCCCGGCTGTGATCTCCATGGTCTGCAGCCCCTGCCGGCTGGCACCCTCTGGCCAGGCCCTGGAGCGAAACCAGCAAGGTTTCCGGTGTGACGGATGGACCATAGACTGACGGACGGACGCCTGGGGCTGCAGGTCTGGGCCCCAAGTCAACAGGTTTCTTGAATTAGGGGTTGAGAGCTCAGGCCGGAGGGAAAGCAAGAGGGTGGAGGGGTGCTTAGTGGAGAACAAGGCCTGGGCTAGGGCTGGTGGGGCCACAGCTGAGGAGGTGGGAAGAGCGCAGGCAGGTCCCCTGGGCCTGGGCACTCAGGACTTTGGGAACAGCTTTGGCATCTTGGGCAGGGCAACCGAAAGCCACCTCCACCCTGCCCTGCAATGCTCCACCCCTCAGTTTCTGCTCTCACGATGGGGGTTGGAAACAGGAGACTCAGCCACACCCTTGCAAACGATTGATTTTACAATAGTTGGGATCATTTGCCAGACACCAAACCGCCGGCACTTACTGTTTCATTTCAGCCTTGCCGTGGCTCAACGACGTGGGTACTATTTTTTTTTTTTTTTGAGACGGAGTTTCTCACTGTCACCAGGCTGGAGTGCAGTGGTGTGATCTCGCCTCGCTGCCACCTCTGCTCCCGGGTTCAAGTGATTCTCCTGCCTCAGCCTCCCGAGTAACTGAGACTACAGGCATGCACCACCACAGCCAGCTAATTTTTGTATTTTTAGTAGAGACGAGGTTTCACATATTGACCAGACTGGTCTTGAACTCCTGACCTCGTGATCCACCTGCCTTGGCCTCCCAAAGTGCTGGGATTATAAGAGTGAGCCACTGTGCCTGGCCGAGGTAGGTAGTACTATTTTATAGACAAGGGCTCTAAGATGCAGAGAAATCCTCATCAGTGATAATTTCAGCTCATAGGGAGCGCTTCCTATGTATCAGGAGCTGTTAAAGGCTTTTTTTTTTTTTTTTTAGATGGAGTCTTGCTCTGTGGCCAGGCTGCAGTGCAGTGGCACAATCTCGGCTCACTGCAACCTCCGCTTCCTGAATTCAAGTGATTCTCCTGCCTCAGCCTCCCGAGTAGCTGAGACTATAGGTGTGTGCCACCATGCCCAGCTAATTTTTATATTCTTAGTAGAGACGGGGTTTTACCATGTTGGCCAGGCTGGTCTCGAACTTCTGACTTCATGATCTGCCTGCCTCGGCCTGGCCTCCCTGTTAAGGGCTTTTTGTGGATTAGCTCCTTTAACCATGACCGCTATGTTGCAACATTATCATTCCATTTGCAGATAAAGAAGCCAGAGCTTAGGCCAAGCTACTGTCCACACCTCAAAGCTTCTAAGCAGCAGAGTACGGGATTGTTCTCAGGTCTCAGGCGGGCTCCAGCCTTCCTTTTGGGGATAGCTTCCCAGTATGGACTTAGTCTCCAATGTCTGAGCCTTGTTTCTGCATCAAAAGAGTTGGTTCAAACTGGGAGCAATCTGAGAGATAACTTAGTCCCAACTCATTGTCTTACTGATGCAAATACTGAGCCCAGACAGGGAATGTGACTTGCTAGAGGTCGTAGGGCAGTTAATGAGAGAGCTGGAACTGATTCTCAGACACGCTGGGGGTGTATCAGTAAGGGGTGAGGGGGTGGCCAACAGCAAATCTCCTGAGGGTGCCACCATATGGCCACTGTTTTTGCTAAGTCCTAAGGCCACTGAGTTGGGACACCAACTCTGAAGCTCTAAAGATGCTATGGATTCCTCCTGGTGCTCCCCTGCTATGTGGAACCAGAGGCTGCCAGCAGAATACGGCTTTAGAGACTGAGAGCCGGGTTTGAATCCTGGTGCCGCCGGGACTCTGACTCTCTGAGCCCCAGCCTCTAGGAGAGAGGAGGATGCTCCAGCAAAACAAGCACTTTAGAAAGCAGAAAAAAAAGGAGAGACTCCTGTCCTTTGGCCCGGATCCCTCCTGAGGGCCCCTGAGGAAAACCGACACAGGCGCTTGCTCCATCCTCCCGGGCCCTGACATGTTGCAGGAGGAAACTTGAGGAAGCCAGGCCTGGCCTGGGAAGAACTCATCTGCAGCCAAGACGGCTGAGTCACTATTTGCCGAAGGTTATCTAAGATGTGTCCAAACAAGAGCCAGCCAGGGTCCTGCTCCAGGGCTTCCAGACACACCCACCTGCCCCAAACCAGGACAAAAGCTGCCCTCCTCTTGGGGAAAGTGATCCCAATCCGAGGGATCATTCAGGTCCAGAGAAACGTTTATGTAAATGCATGCAAAGTACCTGGTACCAGGGAGGTGCTGCAAACATGGGAGCTGTTATTATTATTGTATGTCATTATTATTATTTTGAAACAGAGTCTCATTCTGTTGCCCAGGCTGCAGTGCAGTGGCAAGAGGAAGGCTCACTGCAGCCCCGACCTCCCAGGCTCAAGCCATCCTCCCACCGGAGCCTCCTGAGTAGCTAGAACCGTAAGCACATGCCACCATGCCCAGCTAATTTTTTAAAAAAATGTTTTGGAGAGATGGGGTCTCACTATGTTGCCAGGGCTTGTCTCTAACTCCTGGCCTCAAGCTGTTTGCCTGCCTTGGACCCCAAAGTGCTGGGATTACAGGTGGGAGCCACCGCACCTGGCCATCGTTATTATTTTTAACAAGCATTTACTGAGCACCTACTCGGTGCGTGGCACTGTTCCACCCTGGCTTCTCTTCCTGTCTGCCTTACAGCTCTGTGAGATGATCCTGACAGTGCCTGCTTTGTGTGGGCCAGAACGTTGAAATTCAGAGGGTGTGGCTCAGGCATCCAATGTGGCTGGAATATCCACAGCTCTGACTCTGAGCCAGAAGTTCTCAGTCTGGGCTGTTCCTTGGAATCGCTAAACGGGATTTAAAAATATACTTCCCCACTCCCTGTCCATTTTGATTTAATGGGGGCAGGGGTGCGTCTTGGGACTGGGATTTTTAAAAGCTCCCTTATATGAATCTCGTTTGCAGCCATGGCTGAGAACCCCTGTTCCTGGGCTCATGGGTTTTGCTTGGAATTTTCCCGTATTCTATTCAGTTTCAGAGGAAGCACGGTTAGGAGACTGGGATTCAGAGGAAGGGTCCTTTGATAGCTCAGCTGGGAGGAATGTAGCTAATTCCTCAGAGGAGAGGGAGGATTGGGAGCCAGGGAGAGTGCATGTGTCCCACTGGCCTTGGCTGGAGAAAAAGGAAAGCAAAGATTAGACCTTCCTCAACCCCCAGTTCTAGTTAGACCGGCTCAGGGACAGGGATCCTACATACGTAGGCAGGTGGGCCAGCGTTCCTGGGCATGGAGTGGGAGGGTCGTTGGCACCATCTCCCTGCCTCTACCACATTTGTAGAGTTCTTTCCAATGATCCTCAGATTTCTACCCCCCAACCCAGGACTCCATGGCTTGTAGATAGTAGCAGGTGTGTGTTTCCTCACATCTAATCTCAGTCCCTCCACCGCATCCTCCAGCATCTACCTTCTGCGATTTGTCCTCCTGGCCCTCCATTATGAGAACCTGGCTTCTCAGGGAAAGATCCCCTTTTACAGGGCTACTGCTCTGGGGTGTATGCAGACCAAAACTCCCACCTTCCTTCCTGTCTCTCTCTCTCCCTCCCTCCCGCCCACCTTTCCTTTTTCCTTCCTTCCTTCTTTCCTTCCCTCCTCCCCTCCCTCCCTCTCTCCCTCCTTTCCTTTCTTCCTTCCCCTCCCACTTCCCTCCCTTCCCTCCCTTCCTTCCCTCCCTCCCTCCCTCCCTCCTTCCTTCTTTCCTTCCTTCCCTCCCTCCCTCCTTCCTCTCTCTGAAGGATGTAGGCAAAACCCAGCCTCTGAACAAACTTCTCCCCACCTCTTCCCTTCTTGTAAAATGTCTCACTTGACCTAGAACTTCTAAGGGGGATACTATTTTTCTCCCTAGTTTTATAGAAGAGGAAAGGCACAGAGACATAAAGAAACTTAACTGACAGCACACACAGCTAGGGTCAGGACTTGAACCTGAATCCTCAACTCAGCCGGTGAGCAAGGGGGAAGCTGTCTTGATTTGCAGCAGGAAGGAAAGAAGTCAGATCAAAGGAAGAACTGTCCAAACTTGGTGGCCCTTAGTGCTAGAGCTAGCTGCTATGGAGAAGCTATAGAGTATCTCAGGGACCTTTCTCAATGACCCCAGAGGACCCCCGCTCCCTCAGCCTATCCTGGAGCCAAGGTCCTGATGCCCCCACCACCGAGCGCTCAGAATCTTTCCCCAGGTGAGTCGAAGAGGAAATTCAATCCTGCTTCCTTTCTTCTGAACTTGCCAAAAGTTTGTTTGCTCTGAGAATGCCGAGAGCCCCGTGAGGCCTTGGCTTCCTCAGTTTCAAATAATTGACTTTCAAAGCCCGTCTCCATGGAACAGTGCCACACAGCACCTGGGTGAAGGGCTGAACCCCGAGGACTTTGCCAGGGAATAGGGTGGTGTCAGGGCTCTGTGATTGGACAGATGCCTCCCTCAGTCACCCTCCGGGCCCCACCAACCCCTTCCCCCACCCCAAAGCCTTTGCCCACAATCACTGGCTGGCACCACCTTTACTCAGATTGGGGGCTAAGAGGATCAAGACTGGCCGCAGGCCCTCAGCACCCCTGAAAATGTTGCTGAGCAGCTATTAGGAAGATTGTGGCGTTTGCAAGTATGTTCATCTGTGCCATCAGCCTTTCTGGGGCTTGTGGTGGAGATTATGCCACCTCCTTCCCTGACAACTTCTTTGGAGAGCCTAGGAGGTCCCCACAGGTCACAGTGAACTTTAGGGGCCTCCCCTAAACCACAGCCAGGCCACCAAGTGCAAAGAGGTGTGGGGGATAGACCCAAGGTCTGGAGTTAGCCTTCAGCCCTGGTCTGCAGAGCTATTTTTAAATAGCTCTAAATTAAATGATTATTTTGAAACAGAATAAATTAGAATGGCACAGCCCTGGGGAAAGGCATAAAAATTAACTACCACCTTTCTTTTATTTTTTATTTTATTTTAATTGAGACAGGGTCTTATTTTATTGAGACAGGGCTATGCTGCCCAGACTGGTTTCAAACTCCCGGACTCAAGTGATCCTCCCACCTCAGCCTCCCAAAGTGCTAGGATTACAGGCTGGAGCCATGATGCCCAGCCTCTTTCTTCTTTTCTACAGGAAAAGGTCACCATTTCTGCAGCTGAAATGCCACCTGAGTCGGGCGCGGTGGCTCACGCCTGTCATCCCAGCACTTTGGCAGGTTGAGGCGGGCAGATCACTCAAGGTCAGGAGTTCGAGCCCAGGCTGGACAACATGGTGAAACCTCGTCTCTACTAAAAATACCAAAAATTAGCTGGGCCTGCTGTCAAACACCTATAATCCCAGCTACTGGGGAGGCTGAGACAGGAGAATCTCTTGAGCTCAGGAGGCAGAGGTTGCAGTGAGCCAAGACTGTGCCACTGCACTCCAGCTTGGGCAACAAAGCGAGACTCTGTCTCAAAAAGAAAAAAAAAAGGAAAAAGGAAAAAAAAGCCACTCCAGCCCACTCATGCTGCATCTCTTTAGCTCCAGGCACAAGCCCACCTCATTGCTCGCCTTCATGGGTTGGCTAGAGACCCGTGAAGGTCATGTGCCATGGGTATGTTGTTAAGGCCATTGAGGTTGAGCGCTGGGACACTCTCCACCCCCTCACTAGACTGTGACTTAAGAAACAATAGAAAGCTGCTCATCTTTACTGAGCACTTACTGTGCTCAGGCTCTCTGCTAAGCTGTGTGCACACATCACATCATCTAACCCTCTCAACCACCCTATAATGCAGCTCTACATTGCACATGAGGAAACTGTGGCACAGAGAGATGATGCCATCCTCCTAAGGACACACAGCGGGGTCAGGATTGGAGCTTGAGTCCATCTAGCTGACCCAAGATTAGCCACCACACTACGCTGCCAGGTTTAGAATCACTGGAACCAAAGGGTAGTGCCTCCCACTGGCCCTGTCAAGAAGCACGCTCCCTGGGACAGGGAACACATGGTCCTGTCTCCCTTCAGGATGTGGGTTTACCGTCATATGTCCGGGGGCCAGCATATGTCTAGGGAAATGAGCATTACAACAGGGGGCTCCTAGGCTCCCCTCCTCGGGGGCTCACCTGCCTGATCTGTAAAATGGGGGGATAGGACTACATGGTTTCAAGCTGCCCCCGCCTCACCCCAGATCTGACATTCCATCACTCACTGTGGAACTCTGAGTAACGGATGTCACCCTCTGAGCCTCTCAATTTCCCCATGTGGAAAATAGGGATGACAAGGCTACTTTACAGAGGGCTGTGAGGGTCACGGCTTGGGACAAGCTTTGTAAACTATAAAGTGCTGGCCAAATGAGAGGGCTGTAAGAGCCTGGTAACTGGACTTCCACGTGGCTGCCTCCCCTCCTCCCTCCCCTTCCCCAGCCGTGGTGTTCCCTCTTCCAGGTCACCAGCTCCCCATTTTTTATGCCTCCCGGCCTCCCTGAGGTTTGGAAGACTTTCAACAGTTGGGAAGGAAAATCTCAGATGTGGCCATAGGCTGTCAGGGGCCAGGAGAGAGGTCACCACCGCCTCAGAGGCACGAGATCATCTTTCCAGCAAAAGAGAATCTGTCCTAGCTCTGCCACTGATTGGCTGTGTGACCTTGGGCAAGTCACTTAACCTTCCTGGGGCCTCTGCCCCTCCATCTGTGAAAGTGAGAGGGTCAGACTGAATGCTTCCAGAGCTGACATCTGAGGAGTGTCTGCAGGAGAAGCTCTTTTCAGCTCCAGATCTCAATCTTGGTACAAGGATCTGGGAAAGCTGTGACTTTCAAAATCCTGGATTGGAAAAGTGAATTGTAGCCAGGGGATCCCACTTTATCAAGGCCAGTGGGTGGGGTGGGGGCTTTCTAAGCCCCCATTTCACCTCTGTGCTCTCTCATTGGGAGGGAAAAGGGAAGACTGTGGCACTAGGAAGCCATCTGGGGTGAGCTGGTAGCAGCTGGCCTAAACTTCAAGGCTATGTTAAAGTCATAACTGTTCCTGGCCTGTGGGGAGATGTCAATACCACGTATCTTTCACCACAGGCTGTGTTATACTTCTTATCAGGAGTCTGCCTCCTGAACTTAGGATAGGGCCAGTTTCTCCACATACCCCAGATTATTCTAGAGGACCGAGAGTCAGATAACCCAAATTCAAATTCGAGCTCAAGGCTGGATCTGGTGGCTCACACCTGTAAGCCCAGCACTTTGGGAGGCCAAGATGGGCAAATCACTTGAAGCCAGGAGTTCGAGACCAGCCTGACCAACATGGCAAAACCCCATCTCTATTGAAAATACAAAAATTAGCTGGGGGTGGTGGCGCATGGCTGTAATCCCAGCTACTCGGGAGGCTGAGGCACAAGAATCATTTGAGCATGGGAGGCAGAGGTTGCAGTGAGCCGAGATCTTGCGGCTGCATTCCAGCCTGGGCAACAGAGCAAGACTCTGTCTCAGAAACAAAACAGGACGAAGAAACAAAACAAACCCCACAAATTCCAGCTACTTTCTAGTGGGAGACCCGAAGAAATCATCCAGCTTCTCTGGCCTTCAGTTTTATCATCTGTACAATGGGGTCAGCAATGGCTTTTCAGTTATGTGAAAGTGATGTTCCCGGGGCTAGATGCATCAATTCTCAGCTATCATCAGGTTGAAGGTTACTAAAACAGTGGATAAAACCCATCACTGGCAAGGTGTCAAGAAGGAAGCAGTCTCTTGTACCAGCCTTCAGGAAATGATGTCCTGGACACATTGTTAACTGATTAAGTCCAGAACAGTGTCTGTTGCATAATCCTACTTTGTCAAAATAAACATATGTATAGATGTGCACGTTTCTCTGTGGAGAAACATCTAGATCAGACTCCCAAGTTACTCATAGTACTTAACTCTGGAGAGTAAGAGGCAAAGGCTGATAAACTTTTACTTTCTATATTCTGTTAGTGTTAGAGGTTTTATCACAATAATATGTGATTCATTCAATATAAAGAACTAACAGGCCAGGCATGGTGGCTCACACCTGTAATCCCAGCACTTTGGGAGGCCAAGGCAGGTGGATCACTTGAGGTCAGAAATTGGAGACAGCCTGGCTAACATGATGAAACCCCATCTCTACTAAAAATACAAAAAAATTAGCTGGGCATGATGGTGTGTGCCTGTAATCCCAGCTACTAGGGAAGCTGAGGCAGGAGAATGGCTTGAACTTGGGAGGTGGAGGCTGCAGTGAGCCGAGATTGTGCCACTGTACTTCAGCCTGGGTGACAGAGAGAGGCTCTGTCTCAAAAACAAAAACAAAAACAAAAACAAAAACAAAAAAACAAAAAACCTAGAACTAATAAAGTGTTTTTGAATTTGAGAAACCAGCCTTCCTTTCTCTTATTCCAAGCACAAGTCCGGCATGAAGCTACAGGCTCTCTTACAGAATGAGAGAATGAGTGATTGAATGAATGAACTAAAGAAGGAACAAAGGAGCAGTGCAAATTCCAGGACTGCAGAAAGGTTGCCTCGTGTGACCACACCAATGAGCATTACTCGGCACATCCTCTGAGACTGCCGGGGCAGGGGTCATCTTTAGGCCCGTTTTGAAGGCAAGATCACCAAAGCTCAGAGAGCAGGAATGGCTTGGCCAAGGCCGGGTCACGTAATTTCAGCAGCACTCACCCCAGGCTTTGGAAAGCAAAGCTCCCCCTTCTCCTCCCAGGCCTGCAGGAAGAACTGCCTCCTCACCCCCGCAGCCTCCCAGCATGCACCCTACCCCCAGCAAAGCACCAACTCCTGTTGCCCAACTCCGGAGCAGGTCTCTAGGACACTGGTACAGGCAGAGACCAGGTTGTGCTGTCAGGGCCCAAAAAATAAACAAAGCCACTCTCTGAGCTCCAAGTGACTGACTCCCACCCCCTCCCTGGAAATGGTCTTTGATTTCAGAACAGGCTGGAGTGTAAAACCAATAAAGCGTCCTGTGCCTATAAACAAACAGGCAGCCTCTTAACCTCCCTCTCCCGGGGCCCTCTGCCCGCCCCCTGCCACTGGAAGGCTCTGGCAGAGGGCAGGGCTGTGCTCCATTGTCCCCTGGTAATTAATTGCCGTAATAAGGAGCCGCACTAAACTTCAAAGGCCAGGCCCGGTTGGCCCAGGGAACTTGGGTTCTTGTGTGCCGCTGCCAGAAAGCCAGCATGGGCTCCAGGCCCACACTCTGAGCACCTACTGTGTGCCAGACATGGCGTATGGCTTTGTCTGACGCTGTGAGGTGGGTATCGTAAGCCCTATTTTACAGACGAGAAGACTGAGGCTCAAGGAGGTCGTTTCTTCTCTGTAGTTACAGGGCAGGGCAAAGGGCTGAGTCAGGGTTCAGGCTTCCAGATAGTCCAGGAGCAAGCGCCGGGAAAGGCCTTTCAATCCTCTCAGCCTCTGCGTGCCAGCCAAGGAGATGGAAGAGGATTAAAGTCTAATCCAAGAGATGTGGACAGAGCAAAGGCAGGTTTGGGGTGGTAGGAGAGATCAGAAAGTTTCTGCAAAGATGCTCGGGAAATGTGAGTTTGAAAAAATAAAGACAAATTCATCTCCACCTCATGGACCCCAAAGCTGGACTCTCCCACAGCCCCTATGCCCCCTGCCCCCATGACAACTCTTGCACTGAAGGGAGGGATATCTGTTTGCCTGTCTACCCCACCAAGCAAGGGGGCCTCTGAGGGCAGGGATGGACCCATGTCGTTCTGTTTCAGTGGAGATCCTGGTCTTTATCTCTCCATAGAGATTTACTGATCGACTAACAACCACGCGTCAACTGTGTAATCCTCAGTTCTTTGGCCCCTCCCCGCCCTGTGCCCCTGTTTCAGCACGCATTTGCTTTTCACCTCTCCCCGCTGGCACTTTGAAGCCCTTCCGCTCACTATTTAACTTCAGCCTTATAAAACTCCTATGAGCAGAGTAGTTTTTGCTCCATTTTACAGCCAAGAAAACTGAGGGTCACGGAGAGGAAATAGCTCCTTATTTGCTCATTTCTCCCCTAACTCATCCTCCAGGTCCCCTACCCCCGTGAGGTGAGTACTCTCCCCCCTCCCTTCAGCTGCTGGCTCACAGGCCAGGACTGGGCCCCACCTCTGAGCCCCCTTCTGTTTTTTCGCTCAGGATTCCTGAGCCCAAGGAGCCAGGCTTGTTTATGGCCCTGCCGGCCCTGGTGCCTTGGTCCTAGCTCAGGTCAGCTCTCTGGGGCTAGTAGGGGCTTTTGAACATGGTAAATACAGGTTACAGGGGTCAGGGGTCACAGTCCTTCCTTGGGGGAAGTTAGACTTGAATCATCCATGAAATAGCAACGCTCATCTTGGGGCGCAGAAAGGAGGCAGATTTCTTAAATTATGATGACTCTGCAACAACCCTCCCTCCAACTCCCAGGCCTCACTCAGCCCCCACTTTGGTCTCCCTGGAAGGACTTGGCATCTGGATTTTCCGTTTTCCTCCCTCCTAATTCTGTCCTTAAGCCAGAAAAAACAAGGTGTCTGGGGGAAGAGCAGGGCCAAAAGGAAGAGAGGAACGTGGCATTTGTCGGAGGCCTGCTGTGTCCTGGGCAGAGTTGGGTCTGAGTGGTGTCACCTCTCTTCCACAGGTTGGGGGATGACTTGGCCAAAACCTCCCAGCCAGCAAGTGGCAGAGCCAGGATTCAAACTTGAGTTGGTCTAAGTCAAAAAGCCAAGCTCTAAATGGAAGGCCCAATGGACAGTGAATCTACAGCACATCCACACACACATCACACACATCACACACGTGCTCATGTGCACACAGCCACACGGATGCACACAAATACAGATGCACATACATATACATACAGGCATGCACACATTACACACGCATGCACACACATCACACACATACGTGGACATGTGCACACATATACATATATGCACATACACATATGCACACATACTCTCCAGCCCAAATGAAGGGAATTTTGGATTTTTGTATAACCCTGGCTTGTCTGAGAAAGGGTTCCCTGAGCATTGATAATTCAGAAAGGTTTCTCCCAAGGCAACTTCATGCTTATGAAATGTCAACCCCAACCAGCCCTCCTACAACCTAGCCCAGCCACGTGTCCTTGGGGTCAGGCTTCTACCAGCAAAGCTTCCTTGTGGAACACATTCTCTCTGAGCTGCCTGAGCCATAGTCAGGCAGGGCAGAAGCCTGCCATAGAACTGGGGCTAAGATTTGCTTTTGGCTTTAACCCCTGTCCCAAATGCAGCAGCTGAAAATCAGGGTGAGACCCCAAAAGTGGGCCAAGCCTGGAGTTGCATCCCAGATGATTTCCTGAGAAAGGGACTTCTCTCTTGCCTCATTTTCCCTTCCATCACGTGGGGGCAATAATGCCTACCTTAATGTAAAAGTCTGCAGAGGTGATGGAGCCTGGGGCCCTAGTCCAGCCCCTGCTACACAGTAAGTGTTTGGAAACAGGGTGATTATTATGAGCATGGACCGAGAGGAACAGAAGCTCCAGAACCCCCTTCGCTCGCTGTCTTCCAGAAAGACCCACCCTGGGGTCCCCAGAAGACACTGCAGGATGTGCTCAGTAACATATGGCTCCAGGACCTTTGCAGGGGGGAGAGGGAGGGCAGGAGGGGGGAGGGGCAGGTGGGGGCAGGGAAGAGGAGGAGGAAGGGTTTATTTAAGAAAAAAGAAAAACCCACACAAAACCGACAGAATTCCAGCCGATTATTCCTCCTGCTGCAGATGTACATTAATGCAGGAGAAGTGGGGGACGGAGCTTTGGGCTGGAAAAAGAGAAACAGCTCGCAGTTCCTTTTAACAAGCCGTTGTCTGGCTTGATCTTGTCACTCTAAAGAGGGCCATTGAGAGGTATTCATGCGTCGGCCCTGGGGGGACAAAAGGGCCCAGTATATATACTGACTGCTCAGTCGCCTGCGGGCCCTGGGGCCTTTGTCTAACCTTCCCTTAATAAACTTTTGGGAAGAGTTCATCAATCCGCTTCAATAGCTGATGTTCTCATTTTCAGAGAGAGAAGAAAAATAGCAGAAGGCTGGCGTCTTTTTTTTTTTTTAGGAGGCATTCTCAATGAGAAGGAAAAAGGGAGAGAGAGAGAGAGAGAGCCTGTAGACACCCCGCTTTAAAGGAAAAAGAACACAGCACCACTGCAGTCGCAGACCCTAAAAGGCAGCCCAGACAAAACCGCTATTCATCGGGCCCCTGAATTCTGCCTCCCTTTAAGTGTCCCTGGGCCTAGTGGAGCTGGGTCCTCCTGGCAGCCTGGAGGAGACAGAGGAGACCGGGTCTGTAGCTCAGAGCGTGAGGGCCGAGAAGAGCTTCTTAGGAGGAAAGTGTGACAGAAAGCAGGAGCGGCCAGGAACCCTTCCTCTGGCTTCTCTTTCTGGATCTGGGGTCATTTGGTCTGGGCCATCAGGCAGTTTTGAAAAACTGCAGGTGTTTTTTTCACGGAAGGTGGAGGCAACGGGACCAGTTTTTTCTCCTCTAATCACTTTTTCCTCTCCACATGAGGCTTCTGCTGTTCAGCCCACAGGGACCTCCACCCTTAGTCCAGGGGTGGGGTTTCAATCCCCAGCTGGTCTCCTGGAAGCCCGTATCTGCCTCATTTTGGATTGGGTCATAAGAAAGTGTAGCCTCTGACCACCCCTATTCTCCATGCCAGAGCAATGGGATCTCAACCTGTCCCCAGATTCTGCACTGCCTGATAAGGTGAGGGGCGTGGGTTGAGTAGGGAGGAAAAACAAAGAAAAAAGGACATTCTTACTATTCCTACAGCAACAGACACCACGCTAGTTTTGATTTCGTGTGTGTGAACTCACTTGTCACCATGATCCTATTTTTTATTTCTTTAGTTTTTGAGGCAGGGTCTTGCTCAGTTGTTGAGGCTGCAGTGTGATGGTGTGATCACGGCTCACTGCAACCTCGACCTCCCAGGCTCAGGTGATCCTCCCTCCTCAGCCTCCCGAGTAGCTGTGACCACAGGCGTGCTCCACCATGTCTGGCTAATGTTTTGAATTTTTTTGTAGAGACAGGGTCTGTGTCACCCAGGCTGCTCTCTAACTCCTGGGCTCATGAAATCCTCCTACCTCAGCCTCGCAAAGTGCTGGGATTATAGGCACGAGCCACCTTGCTTGGCCTCATTATCCTTTTTTTTTTTTTTTAAAACATGCATTTCATTTTACTTATTTTACTTTGGAAAACTGAAACTCAGGGAAATGGTCCCTGATCTAGAGTCTCACACCAGGAAGCTGAAATTCAAACTTGAATCTTTCCAAATTCAAATTTCAAAGTGCTAAATGAAGCCGCCTCTTATATTGTATTTATTTGTTTATTTGTTTGAGATAGTGCCACTCTGTCACCGAGGCTGCAGTGCAGTGGTACTATCTCAGCTCACAGCAACCCCTGCCGTCCCAGGTTCAAGCGATTTGTGCCTCAGTCTCCTGAGTGGCTGAGATTACAGGTACATACCACCCCACCTGGCTAATTTTTTTGTATTTTTAGTAGAGACAGGGTTTCACCATGTTGTCCGGGCTGGTCTCGAACTCCTGACCTCAAGTGATCTGCCCGCCTTGGCCTCCCAAAGTGCTGGGATTACAGGCATGAGCCACTGCACCCAGACTTGTCTCTTACATTTTAGATAATTAATCACAACAACAAGAATAATAGCTATCAGTCATTGCACTCTTAAAATGCACCAGGCATTGTTTTAGGTGCTTTAGATATGTTATTTTCCCAATGGCCCAGTGCGATGGGTCTGTTATAATAAT
The DNA here is from genome assembly GCA_963573385.1 of Cacajao melanocephalus. Lineage (NCBI taxonomy): Eukaryota > Metazoa > Chordata > Mammalia > Primates > Pitheciidae > Cacajao > Cacajao melanocephalus. Next base: position 157,674 of record CAUYLG010029464.1, on the reverse strand, counting down.
ACCCATATTGCAGATGGGGTAAACTGACACATAGGCAAGGGCTGCATTGGAGTGCCAGGAGGGTAAAGACTGATTCTAGCTCAGGTCTGACGCTGCAAACCCTCACGCTGTTCTGCCTTTGATAAAACACAGATGCAGGAAGGAAGGAAGTAGATAACAAACGAATGTGACTTCTGCCCCTGCCAAGTCTCGGAGATGGGTCTCCCAGGACCTGGTTCAGCTTTGGATTGCACACTCCCAGACACACACACACACACACACACACACACATATCCTCTCTCCAAGTCTCCCCGGTGGCTCTAGTTCAATGTTTTACAGGCCTAATGAGTGTTGACAAGTTTAATGAGTTTGTTTTAAAGAAGGGAGGGGGAACCTGGTCAAGTTGAGATTTCCGAGTCAAATGAATTAGTGGAGGCCGCCAGACTTCAGCTGACAGGCCTGGAAACCCTCCCGCCGACTGCAGCCCGAAGCCACAGGCCCCGGCTCCCCTCAATGGGAGCCGGGCCCCATGCCAGACACTGGGGACTCTGGAGGGCCTCTGAGCAGCCCTCAGGTGCCTGGGTCCCAGCCGAAACCCATCATTTCATCCGGCGGCCCCCTCCCTGCCAGCTCATCCCTGGTTGGCACCTCCCTGCCAGCTCATCCCTGGTTGGCCCCCCTTCGCCTGGACTTTCCTCCCCCACTGAGTCCCCAATGAGAAATTTGATTCAAACCCAGTTTGGCACTTGTTTGCATATTGATTGCATGGTAATTAAGTGGCTTCATCTACCGAGGGGACGTGCCACCTGCATTTCTAAGCTCCATAGTCATGGGCTGGGACCACCGCAGCCCTTGTTTCTGACCGTGGAAACCGGAATCCAGGGAGACCAGCTTCTGGCCACTAGAAGGGGAGTCACGTTGTCTTCATTGAAAATAACAGTCTTTATGTTTTGCAGCCATGAGATGAATTGGGAAGAAGTTTCTGCAACCTGACTAGCTCCAGACAAAATAGCAGAGTTAAAATTAAACGATAACAATGATGCTCAAATTTAATGCATATGTGATTCTGGCCCAGGAACTAATATCACGGTGGCATTGTAGGTACGTGCCAAGCAAGATGAGCTCTTACTTTGATCAGCACCTCCCTTACCACCCCAGGGGTGATAGGAGGCCCCGGCCTGAAGCCTGAGAGGTCTGGATTCAAACGCCTCCTCTGGCCTCTTTCTTTAGCCCTGTGATCTCAGGCAAGTGACTTTACCTCACTGAGCCTCAGTTCCCTCATCTGTAAAACGGGATTAGTAAAACCTGTGACATTCACAGGGCTGTGACGATTAAAGGAGCTGTGTCTGGCTCATGGTAAATCCTCCAGAATTCCAAGTTTGCATTCCAGAGCTCCCTCCCAGTTGGACATGAGAATGCTCGGTACATCTCTAATTATTACAACCTCGCTCACATGTATGAGCTACCTCGCAGCTCACCCGATGTTGTGTTATTTTTCCTCTGCTACCCTGGGTAACTCGTGAAGTTCTCAGATGGCATCTGCCACCTTGGACACTCACTGGCAGGAAGTGGTTGAGTGGAGATTTAGGAAGGAGGAAGGCATGGCACGTGAGCACCAAGTGTGCTTTACTGTGTTGCGTTTTGTCATCCATCCTGGAGAATGGTGTTGAGGCTGAGTCCAGCATCCAGCTGGGATTCCAGCCCCTGCCCTCACTCTCTCCCACCTGTGATTATTTATTGCATATTCTACCCCCCACCCCACGTAGGGACACCCCTCCCCTTCTTTAACTGTCCCCTAATCTCTGGTCTAAGGCGGTGGACTTGCACTTGAGTGAAGTGCTCTTTCTAGGGAGAATTTCTTTACAGGCTGTTTATCCTTCCAGCCTGGAGTGTGGAGCTGGCGGGCGGGGGAGGACTCCCTCCACTCGAGCCCAAGCCAGCAGGCAGACTCTGTGAACCACCATTCTGGACCGGGCTGCTGTGCCCCTCAGGCAATTTCTTCACTTCCTAGGTCTTGCCATTGTTCAGGGCTGCAGCCAGCTGCAGGGCGGCGTTAATCTTTGGCGTATTTGCAATCCCCGAGAAAGAAAGGCCCTCCTGCGACAGGGCTGGGCTGGGGGCCCAGGGAATGGGCAGGAGCTGAGACACCAGAATGAGAAGGGGGACATGCATGTGACCGCACACACGTCCGCCAGGCCCCGTGACCGACGCTGGCGTCGCCGCATGCTGGCATTTAAACCTTTTGTTGTCACTTAAACCTTTCCTGGGGAGCAGGGAAAAGAGGCTGGACTCTGAAGGCAGCCCTGGTTTCCCTGCCAGGCTCAGCCGCTTCTCAGCTAGATGACTTCAAGCAGATGACTTGATCTCTCTAAGCCTTGGTTTCCTATCTGTAAAATGGGGGCAGATACGTTCAGCCGTAGACAAACTCCCTGACCTGCGCCTGGACATAGTGGAATTGACAAAGTCACGTGGTGCAAGTATCACTTGTTCTGCAGAGACACACCCGGATACATCCCTCCATCCACGTCACCAGCCGCTTCGCACCCATAGCCACACAGCCACACACCCCTGAACACATTCTCAGTCAGACAGCACACTCCACGTCACAGGAACACGGCCACCAGCACACCAACAACCGAAAGCTACACCTCCCCTAAGTCTAACCACAAACCAACTCCCTTTCCTTCCTCACTCCCCAAACACGATCTGTCACCATGCGTACACGGCACCGCTGCAACAACACACACACACATACACACACACGTGACAGTTCTTAAGTCCTTAACCAGGACTGCAGTATCTATCTTGCAACACATTCGCAAGGCTACTGTGATTCCTCAATTCATAAACCCAAGAGCATATCAAAAAGCCCACTCGTGAAAAAAAAAATCAGCAAATTGTGATTCAATGAATCTTCCCTGAAGGATGAAACCCTTTCCCTGAAGGAGACAGGAAAGGCCATTCCCCGGGGACAAAGGACCCTGTGAATTAGCTGAGGGTATTCCAAAGTCAATGCCTGCAAAATCGCAGGTGTCACAGCAGGAAGAGTTTGTGGCACTGGATTCAATTACTGGCTCTACACTTGCTGGCTGTGTGATTCCAAGCAACTGAATAAACCTCTCTGAGCTGTGCTTTCATCTATGAAATTGGGATAATGGATACCCAGGGGGCAGGGCTGGGGAGTTAAGGGAGATGAGGCATATAGGCACCTGGCTCAGTTCCTGCCATGTAGCAAGAGTTGGGCAGGTAGAGAGCACAGGTGTCCAGTGAGATAGCCCTGCTCATCTGCACCCAAAGAGCCGAAGCACCTCTCTGTGTGCCTCCGTTTCTGTATCTACAAAAGGGCCTCTTAATTAATGATCGCTCCTTCAAGGTATTCGTGGGAGGATCTAATGAATTCATTAATGTAAAGCACTTAACCCACATGCAGTCGGCTCTCAATTGGCCATTGTCCTAAGTAGTAGATGTTTTCAATAAATGGCCACCTCTTTCCTGCCCTCCAGGTTTCAGGTCAAAATACCACCTCTTCTGGTGGCAGGCCTCCCTGATAGCCTGATTATTAATAAACATCACTCCTCCATCCGTCCTTTTCTATCACGATTCTGCTTTATATTCTTCAAGCCCTTTTCTACCTTCTGAAAGCCTTTCTGTATTGGTGAACCTGCTCCTCGCCTATCTTCCCCCAGTATGTGAGCTCTATGCAGCCAGAACCCTGTGCTGTTGCCAGCTGAGCTCCCAGGAATAGCGCCTGGCACAGAGTGGGTTCTCAATACATTTTGCCATAGGAGTAAAATGGTAGTTCTAACTCTACCTTCCTGGAGCAATGTGGGGGCGGGGGTTGGAGGGAAAGGGGGCTGGTTGAAGTTAAGGGTAGAGACAGGCAGTGGCCCTCCCTTCCCCTCCCACCCTTTCCCGGCTCTGCGCACCCCCCTGCCCCACTCTGGAATGTGATTCCCAGGCTGTGGGCCCAGCTGGCCCAGCCTTTCCGCTGCTGCCCGGGATTCTCTTGCAACCTCCTGCCAGGGGGCTGGTGAGCCTTGATGGGTTTACCTGGGTGTTAATCCCCCAACAATTCCCCCTGGCCTGACCTGAGAGCCAGCTTCCATTCTTGTCCTGGGTCTAATTAAGTGCCTGAAATGCCACTTCCCCTTTCAAACCAGGCTGCTTTTCTCTGAGGCAGGCAGGTAAAGCCCAGCCTGTCTCTTTGAAGCAGCAGAGGCCGGAAGCTTCAGCAGGTGCATGAGGAGGTGGGGGAGGCACTGTGAGGCTTGGAGGGAGGGTGCGGGGGAAGGAGGGAGCTTTGCGAGGACAAACACCTGCAAATCTTCCAACTCAGGATGCTTAACCTTTGGGGGACCCTGAGCTCTGGAAGACTCGGAATCTCTCTCCAGGGAAATGCACATATCCAGACACATACCCACCACTGATAAATTAATTCTGGGGGTTCATAGTCACCCCTTGAAGCCTCCATTGCCCCCAAGTTAAGCTGACGTGATGGCACTTTCCTTTAAATATATATCTGTATCTAAACAGGTAGATGGATAGGTCGACCTAGATACAGAGACAGATCTAGATATCACTGTATAAATCTAGACAGCCACATCCCGACTCAACAAAGCTGTTGCTAGGGAAAGAGAAGGGATATAAAATTTGGGGTAGAGAAGTATATAAAACTTGTATTTTATATAGTTCTTTATGATGTGAAATTTTACAAGTGCATATTACTTTTACCACAAATCTTTCAAAATCCTATAAAAATACATGCATATACATTTTAGAGCCACCGATGAAGCAATGTGCTTTTGACTTAGGAAATTCCCAGCATGTAGACCTTTAGGGATTGTCTGTTTCACACAAATCACTTTCAGGTCTTTTAGCTCATTTTAAGCATGTACTACCTATGTGCCACATAGCTTTTCTGTGTTTTAATTCATTTGCTCCCATTGCCTGAATGAGAAAACTAAGGCTGAGAGAGGGGAAGCCACAGCTCAGGGGACATGGTGGGGGCAGCACTGGGGAGGAACCTGGGCCTTGCTGATTCCAAGTCCAGGAGGCTTCTGCGCACTGAAGCTACCTGTGGATATACGGGCTCAGAGCCCAGAGCTGAGATGACGGTGGGTCTCTAGGAAACCATCCGTGGCACAAGCAGGAGTTGGGGACAGTATGACAGAGCAGAGGTCTTGCCCTGCCAGCCCCACTGTTCCCAGCATGGTGCCCCAGCAGATGGGACCCTTAGTAGGGACAGGTGACCATAACAAAAGGTGAGGGACCCAGCAACATGAAGGGAAGAATGCTCCCTTTATGGTGCCTGGCTTGACAGTCTGGAGACTGGGTCTCTCTTCTGAATCCTCTCTTTGCTGTGCAACAGGTAACAAATCCCTTCCCCTCTCTGGACTTCAGTATCTCTATCCGTAAAAAAAGGCGTTGCACAAGACCAGTGGCTCTCGCTGGGGAGGCCGTCAGAATGACCTGGACAGATTGCTCCAAAGCCACTGTGCTCAGATGTCCCAAATCAAGAAAGTGCCCAGATGTGTGTGCCTTGCAGGAGCACCTGGGTGACTCTAGGGCACAGCCCTCTGCCCTCATGCTCCCCCATCTCCCACAAGCTGCCTTGAATCCTCCTTCCAGCACCATCCGAGGATGGCATTGCAACCAGCTGCCCCACCAGGCCCCAAAATGAAGCACAGAGAGTGTAACTGCTTCCTGATCATACAGCAAGCCAGGCGGGGACTGAAGAGGCAGACATCAGTGTCTCTTGACCAGCCCTGCCCTTCTTTCCAAAGAGACCTCCCAGCCAGGAGAGAAAGTTCCCTAATCAGAGGAATAGAAGAGGAGGATAATCATTTGTCACCAGAGAAGCAGTTATCACCTTATCTCTGAAGACCAACAACCACAGCCTGAGGGCTCTGATTCCAGGAGTATACAGAGCTTCTTCCCCTCACCCTCCTCTAGAGCAGCCTTGGATGGAAAGTGGTCCTTGCTCTTCCCAAAACAAAGTTCTGCCTCCCTGGAGTCTCCTCTCTCCAAGGGGAACGAGGCTGGTTTTTCACTGTTTCCCCTCCACGGCACACATGCTCAGAGTATTACAGCTCAAAGGATCGCCCCTGAGGCTGAGAATCCCAAGTCTCCATGGAATACAGTTTGAAAACCACTAGGCGGGTCCTGCCTTACCATTGTTCAGACAAAAGGACCAGGGGCCAGAGACATGAAGTGGCTCTTCCAGAGTGACACAACAGTTAGTGTTCAGGCTAGGGCCTCTGCATGGGGCCATTCACAGGAAGATCTGAATTCCAACCCTGACCACAATCTGTGACTCTTTTTCCTCTGGGCTTTATTTTCCTTTGCTGTTGAAATGACAGTTCCCAAGATGGTAAACAGACCAACCCTTCAGCAGGCTGGGTTTGTGGCCTCTAGCAGGGCTGAAGATCCCAGTAGGTGCTTATGGGTGCTGGGAGTGTGGGTGGTAGTGGGGTGGTGGGGAGTGGCACTGGCTTGAACCACAGTCTCCCCTAGACCTGAAAATCTGGCGTTTAAGAAGAATGGGGAAGGGGGCTGGGGGCTGTAATTGTCCAGATGGGATAAGAAGGGGAGCTGGATTGCTGCCCTTCAGGCCTCTTAGGGCAAAGGCATCAGGGTCCTGCATAGCCTGTTAGGAGGGCACCCTCCTCCCTTTACTTCCTTTGGGTAATCAACTCTCCGTGCCTCAGTCTCCCCCTATGTGAATTAGAACTTTAAAGCATGTGTCACATAAAACACAAAGGGTGATGAACTGCCGGGCTGGGGAAAGGCCACCTTTCCTATGGCTGTCCGTATTCCTGCCTTCCTAATTCCTGGGAGCAAGGCTTTTACCAGTTTATTATGCTCCTGTACCCGCACACAACTGCCAGCGGACCAGTGGCCTTTCCTTCCTTTGGCCTCATTCATATCACTCCCTCTAGACCTTAGCTTTCCCATCTGTAAAAATGGCCAGATGACCTCTAAGGCCTGTTTGAGTCTGACTCTACCCTTTGTAATCTCGGCCTGCAGAGGAATTCCAAGTTCCCTTGAAAGAATCTAGCAGCCAGTTATGGGCTCAGGACCCCTGGGTGTCAGTGGGGGAGTCTGGGAATGGGCTGCTTTCCTCCTCTTCTGTCTCCAGCGGGGGCAGCCCTCTCCTAACCATCTCTTTTTGCATCATTTGCTCTCCAGACCCTCTGTACCTCTCTGCTCCTTTCCCACAGCCTTGACCTCCTGTCTAGTATCTCCACATCTTCTGGTACATTCTCTGCTCAGTGAGTCCATCACTCCCCTACTGAAATATCCTCCACAGCTACCTGCTGCCCTTCGAATAAGTCCCAACTCCCTAACTAAGCTTTTGATGAGTCTGGACCGGGGGTGGGGGTATCCTCCCCAGTACATCCTACACAACCTAGGGGCTTGATAAATAGCAGTGGAATGGCTGGGCATGGTGGCTCATGCCTATAATCCCAGCACTTTGGAAGGCCAAAGTGGGAGGATCACTTGAGCCCAAGAGTTCCTGACCAGCCTGGGCAACATGGCAAAATCCTGATTCTACAAAAAGATACAAAAACTAGCTGGGTGTGGTGGCATGTGCCTGTAGTCCCAGCTACTCAGGAAGCAGAGGCAGGAGAATCTGAGAGGCGGGAGGTTGAGACTACACTGAGCCATGATCACAACGCTGCATTCCAGACTGGGTGACAGAGCAGGACCCAGTTAAAAAAAAAAAGTAGTAGAGTGAATAGATGAAGAGTGAAGTTGCCTTCACTTTTCAAAGAACTTTCAAATCGTTGGAGTCACAGTAGTTTCTCGGAGATGGCTGGGGGTGGAGAAAACAGCTCCGGTTGGGGAGGGGAGGTGACTGGGGGCCAGTCAGGTGGGAGCCTGTGTCACATACCCTCACCTGCCTCCTTTATACCTGGAGGATATTTTCACCATCTCCTCAATCCAGAGCACTCACCCCCGCCTCCCTACCCTGTCCGTGAAGGCTGCCCAGCCTCTATGTGCGGGGACAGGAGCCATAAGGATAGAGAAGTCCCTCTGCACATAGAGCAGTGTCTGTTGGGCTCCAGGAACTGGCTCTGTGTTTCTACGTTCTTCTCTTGATCTTCTGCTGAGTGAGGAGCTGCCCACAGCACTGGCTATTTCTCCTTCTAGAACTGTCCATCAGATGGGATACTATTTATTTGCACCTGGATGAGCATCTGTCCCCACCCCACCCCCACCCGCATTTGTTGATCACATATGGATTTACAGCCCATTTCTTTCAAGGCCCCTATTATTTCTCAAGTCACAGGGGAGTGACTGAAAGAAGCCTTGGAGGAAATGAGGGGGCAGGAGACGATGGGGACTGACATTTCTCCAGCCTCCCATTGGCCCTGTACTTTATGTAATTCTGTCGTTTACACTTCCTAGAGGTTGTGTCTATGGACCCATTTCTCAGAAGAGGACACCTAGGCGCTCAGAATGCTTCACCAAAGTTACCGAGATCTTTCAGAATCCAGGATCCTCCTCTTTCTCCTTCAGTCCCCTGCCTCCTTCCCCTCTGCCTGGCCCCCAATTCAGCATCCTCTAAAGTTGTGATCACAGATTCTCAGGCCCCAATGTGACTTTTGGAGGCCTCTGTACCCAGCTCCTCAAGGTCACAGAGGAGGAAGAGAGAACCGCGTCCCCAAGCCACGTAGCACTTAGCGACAGATTGCCCAACGGATGCAACTTTCTCCTTTCCTCCACCACCCCTTCTCAAGTAAGCAACCCAGCCCGGGCGGCAGGGGCAGCGGGGCCCAGGTCCTCTGACGCTTTCTCCTCCGCTGACCGGCGCGGGCTGCTGACCCAGCCAAGCTCAGCAGACGAGCCCCTCCACCAGGGCCCGGCTTCCCCTCGCCCGGAGCTCAGTTTTGCTGTGGGTTTTGTGCGTCGGGTTTTGTTCCGTCCCCCGCCCCTTCCCGCGCTGCCGCCCCTCCCCCCCCGCCCCAGCCCTCCCCCCACCGCACCTCCCGGATCCCCGCCCCTGCCCCAGCCCTTCCCCCCCACCCCACCCCCGGGCTCCCAGCGTGCCCGCTCCTGACTTCATCCGCTAAGTCAATAGCCCGGGCGCAGGCGGGCCGCTCCCCCCGCGCAGCACCGCCCCGCGCCGCCCCCCGGTTTTCTTCTCGGGATAATGGGGGCTCTTTGTGGCCTAATCAGCCTCCTGAGGGGCCGGGAGGCCGGGAGCGCTTCCCCCGCGGCCGTCGGTGGAAATGAAAGCTGGATTAGGCCGGGGCCTGGCCCACACCATAGTAAAGCGCCACCAGGCATTCGCCCCTTCAAAGCCCCTTTCGGGGGTTTGGTTACTTTATTTCTAAAGTTGTTTGTATTTCTAAAGTGGCCATTGAGGCGCGAGCGGGGACTGCGCCGAGAGGGCGGCGGGGAGGGGGCGGCCCCGGGAGGAGGACGAACTCCCGGCGCCTCCTACCTTCTCCCCGCCTGCACCCGCCGACCAGTTTCCAAACCGCCTTCCCGGCCCTAATTTCCTGCTGCCTGCGGAGGCCAGGAGCGGCTCTTATCCTCACTAATCAGATAGGGAAACTGAGGCTCAGGAACCGCCGAGACGGAAAAGAACGGGTCTTCGGGGAGGGAGTGTAGACGCAAAGGGGGCCATTTACAGCAGTAATCGCTTGTAACACGCAGCTCTGGGTGAACTTCTCCGTGTCCCCTGCATGGGCCACCAGGCCACAAGAAAAAGTCCCAACCAGAATCCAGTTTGATCCTTGGAGAAGGGGAGGTTCAGCCCCATTTATTAAAGAAAGTTCCAAGGCCTCTTTTCTTAGGGTTCACTCCGAGGACCTCCAACAAATCCCAGAAATGCTGGGATTCTGCAATCACTCAGAATCTTCACCCATCGAAAAGGTGGGAGGGGTGGGCATTTTGAATTTTGGCATTTACAGGCAGCGGGAAGGAAGAGAATGGAGGATGTGGTATACCCCTGCATTGGAGTTTCTTTTTCTACTGTATTTTTAGACCCTCAGAAGGGTGAATTCGAACTCAAGAAATCCGGGCGGGAAGGAGAGCTTCAGGGTGAGAATCGCGGGAGGGCTGGAAAGCGCCTTGCCAGGCGCTTAGAGACCAGCTTCGTGAGTTAGGTCTGTGGTTACCAGAAAGTGTGGGAGATGCAGGCACTTCTGCAGGCTTCCACTGGGAATAAGACGTTCCAGAAGCTTCTTTAGGACTCCTTCTTACCCCTTCCAACTCCCAAGTCTGCAGCCCAGGTAAAGCCAGAGCAGACTTTAAGACAAGTTTTCAGGAAACCAGGAGGCTTGATCCAGACCCACAATCTCCTTGAAAAAGTGTACAGAACACACTGCACAGACACACACACCTCACAAAACTTCTGAATGTTGCTCTCTCTCCACCTTCTCCAGTCACCTAAAGACCACGGCCTGAACTGGAGCCCGCAGCTGTAGCTGTCCCTTCCCACCTGTCCCCTCGCTGAGGCTTGGGATTGTAGGGAACCCAGCACTGGCCGCCCACTCGCCCACTCAGGTTGGGTTCTGTAGGGTCTGGGTCCCATGGAAAGGACCCAGAAAAGTTTAGGGTGTAGTTTTCCGAGCTACTTATTGCGTCTGCCACCCTACCCCTTTTTCTGTCCTGACGGGGGAAGGGGGGGCCTCTTTGATCTTCGGTCCTTTGGTCTTTTCCTGGTGTCAGACAAAGAGTGCAGTAAAGGCCAGAGGCTCGGCAGCCCAGCAGCTCCTCCCTCCGCCTCTCCCTAGAACCTGTGGGGAAGCCAGGCCCAGCCCGCCGACGACTCGGACCACTCCAGAGATCAGCTTGGAGGCTGCCTGCCAAATTCAGCCCCAGCCCCCCAAACACACTCTGCTGTCGTGCGCGTGCTCGCGCGCACACACACACCATTCACAAACACCCAGACACAAGGCAGCCTTGCAAAGACGGAAGCCCACAAGGATATCCAAGTAAACACGCAAAAAACACATATGCGAGAAACGTGTATCCAGGTAAACACGCAACAGACACATACACGAGACACATCTGTTTATTTGTGGGCTTATTTATTTTCTGTCTCCACTGCCCGGCTCAGAATTCCATGAGGGCAGGGATCTTCTTGAGTGTTAAGTGCCTTCGAGGAATCCCAGGCACTTAACACAATGCCTGGCACCTAATAGGTGCTCAACAAAATTTTGCAGAATGAATGAAGACATTCATACACACACATCCCAGAGGAAAATTTCTCTTTTGGGTGATAGAGGTTCAGCATATAAACGCTTCAGAAAGGACACTTCCAATAACCAAATGGGGTGGGGGAGATGCTCTCCACTCTGTTTTGGAGAGGGGAGGAAGCAGCCAGGATCAGATCAAGGGCAGGGTCTCAGTGCCCCTCCTCCCTGTCTCCTCATTTTGGGCTTCCCATCCCGGAATCGGAAGCTCCCTGGAGAATACCGGAGTCATCAGGAAGCAGCAGCGGAGAGGTTCTGAATGGGGTGTGGCCTCTAGGAGCCCAAAGACCCCTTTATATTAGATGAAAAATTCTGCCTGTATGAAAGTATGTAAGTATGTAAACTGCAAAGTTTTAAAAATTATTTTTTTTCGGTTTTAGCCTGTTCTTAAAGGGATCCAGGATCCCCTACAAGGATAACAACATTTGTCTTAGCTAATTCTCTTTCTTCATGGAAGGAAACAGGCCCAGAAAGGTTGAGTGGGTTGTCTAAGATGACATCGCCAGTGAGTTACGGGCGGGATGGACACTAGAACCTCGACCACGACCATGATGCACTTCGCCCCTCTGAGATTGCTCCAGCCTCCCACACCTGGGTTCACAGGGAGAGCAAGGCGGCTGGAGGACGGAATGGAACACAGGCGCGGCGGGCTGGTGGGTGCGACCTGGACCCGGAGCTGCACTGAGTCTTCAGCTCGCCCTGGGTTACCTCCCCCTTACTCGCCCTCCAGTCCGCAGCGTTCGCAGCCTAGAAGCGGGGACAGTGGCCCAAGCGCCATCCCTTCCCAAAGCCGCGAACTTAGAAGGGGCGGCGGCTAAACTGGAAGGCGGCGAGCTTCACTCTCCTGGCAGTGCAGCCCGGAATGGCCTGTTAATTTAGCGACGCTCTGAATACTGTTCCCCGCCTCCCCTTCACTCCACGTCCCAACACCGCCGGGCACGCGGGCTGGCCCCTGCCCAGAGCCGGGGTTGGAGCGCGGAGCCCCGGCCCCCGCCTCGGGGTCGGCCTTCCTCCCGCCCTGCCGGCCCAGCTCGCTCGCCTCTAATTAAGCGGCAGGATCGCAGCGAGCCGCTGGGACGAGCTGTAATATGATGAACTGCCTTTGTGCCAGTGTCACCGAAAGCGCTTCTGATAAGGGGAAGCCGCGGAGGATCAAAAGGGCGGCCGCAGCTCTCCCGCCTCCCGCCTTCCCCTTGCCGCCGCCCGGCTCTCCGCGCTCGCCCTCTCCGCAAGTGCTCTCCCGCCGGCTGTCTCTGGGTCCTGCTGGCTCTCCTGATCCGCCCGTCCCAGGGCCAGCCTCTCGGTGACTCTGCATCTCTTTGTCTTTCTTCCTGCTGCTCGGCGCCTCCCTCGGCCCCTCCGCATTGTCCGGCGTCCTCAAACTGTATGCACGATTCTCTTCTCCTGCACTCAGCCTTTCTCACTCAGAATTTTCTAGCTCTCTCCTCCTCTGTGGCTCTGTCTCTGCTGCGTCTCCCCACCCCTCCCTTGGTCTCCACCGGAGCTCAGGCCCATCACCTCCGTGACCAGGGCAACTAAGCCATGGAAAGGTCCATTCGCTGACCCGCAGACTGGGGAAATCGGCCAATTCGCCGGCAGCAGACACACAGAGCCCCGCGGCCGTCCCAGTGCCCCTCACAATCCACCCTGGCTCAGCTCGGCTGCCAAACCGGGGGCCAGGCACGCGTGTCCAGGGAGCCCTGAAATGCCCTCGGGGCCTCTTAGGAGCTGGATTTGGGGCGCACAGAACTTCCTCTCACCCCTCCCGAGGCTACAGCGACCCGTAGACGCTTTTCCTCTCCCAGGGGGTTGAAGTTCCAAGTGCAGCCGACCCCCTCCCTTCCATCCTCTTCCCCACACCCCTTCCTTTGGCCTCCGCCTCCCCTTTGCCCTCGACCCCGTCTCTTCCTTCTCCAGACCCCTCCTCATTCACAAGCTGGTAGTTCCCCCTGCGCTCTCTCTGGACTCCTTCCCTGCCTCACCTCGCCCCCAACCCACTTCGTTTGAAGTTTTGGAGAGATCTATCTACTAATGGCGAAGTTTCTCCCTTAGGTCACCGTTCTGCCTTGATTCGATTTGGGAAGGCGAGTTCCCTCCCTCCCCAGCCGGGGCCAATTGCTCCAGAGCAGGTCAGAAAGCGCTGACCCCATTTCCACCTTTTCCTCTTTCAGCCAGAGTTGGGGGAAGGGGAAAAGAAGTGGGAAGGCCCCGGATGGCAAAAACCGAGGGGGAGGCATCCCAATCTTCCAAGCGCCTCTGACCCTCATCCTGAGTTTCCTAATTACCTCTTTAGTCTGCAATGGGAGTGAGAGAAGAGCTATTTTTCTGGAATTTCTGGAATGTGCACCCCCCCTTAGTCATGGCCTTCAAGGCCCCAGAGCCTCTGGAGAACCTTCCTTTGGGGGTCTCTCCTCTGTGCAGGAACCCTTTCCTCACCCAGGCATTGTCTCTTCTGGGGTGTGAGTTGTGTCTAGTCTTAGACTATGAGCTTCCAGGGCCACGGCCAGGACTTTGTACATTACATGTTTATATCCTTAGGCGCTCTTGACCCGCAGTACAAAAAGAAACCTCATCAACTTTGTTGATGATAAAATGATGGCAAATAGAAACTCCAAAGAGGTAACCTGGAAATAAATCTCATTTGCTCAGCCCTCTTTTCTTATATAAAAATATGTTTTTATATAATATTATTTATATATAATGTAATGTGTAACAACTGTCATTTTCAGAAAGACATTCCTAAAAAAAAAGCCCAAATAATCACCTTACTACTTTAAGGCTACTGTTATATGTGCTTTTAAATCCTTCCATGTAAATTCCACTGAAAATTTGGAAAGCTGTGAAAGGGGAGGGGTCCGCGGGAGTTGGGGGGAGGTTAATCCGGGTTTAACGCTGCGATGCAGTCTTAGGACCAGGGTTAGCCTGATTGCGTTATCTCTTCCCAACATTTGAGACGCCCATATTTTACCCAGCCAAATAGCTCCGAGAGCAGCGCAGATGGCTGCCGTGGTCGCGCCTCAGGAAAATGTGTTATTAATATCTAAATAACTTCCCAATACTGTCTGGTAAATCTCCCCTCCACCATTCCAAATGATGAATTCGTTTGAAGTCTTCCCCTAGCCTCATCTTTTCAATGTCTCTCTCTCTTCTCTCTTCTTCTTAGCCAGGCTTATTTCAAACTGGTAAATATCTAATTCCTTTAACCGCTGCGCCGTGCACACTAGTCTTTTAGGTACAAACGCCTCGAAACAGCCGGTGAGTGGCGGTGCGTGCCCCGAGGGGAACACAAAACCCGCACGCCCTCGCAGCAGGGGACCCTACCCGGTTTAGACGTGCCTGCATTGCAAGACCGGCTGAGCGCGGGAACCTCAATCCAGGAATCGAGCCCCTTTTCTTGCGCGCCCTGGGGAGCCCCTCTTGGTTCCCCACGGAGTCCCAAAGGCACCCCCCAGCACTCAGCTCTTCCGCGGCTCCCAGTCCCCCCGCTTCCACCCCTTCCCAGCCCTCCGACGGCTTCCCCCGCTCTCTGGGGCGGATAATTGCCCTCCGCTCGCCTGTTCTCCCTTGTTTAAAGTTTGTTTTCTAAATGTCTTCTATTAGATTATGCTCGTTCATTCCCCCTCCAACCTTATCTCCTTCTGTCTCTTCTCTCCTTGCCCGTCACACTCGATTTAGGCACGAGTTTATCTGGCAAACAGTTTTCAGACTTTGTTTATTTACCGCGGGTTCTGGGGCTGCGAGCGCGCGAGCGCCAGTGTTTGCCTTTGTAATAGTTATCTCCTCATTGTTGTTTCTTGTTAGTCTCCGCTCCCGCCTCCCCCTCTCTCTTCTTCGGTTGGGGGGATGGAGGGAAGAAAAGGGGAGCCTTGTCAGCCCAGTGTGGGCTCGGCCCCTCGCCGGGAGCCCCCTCCTCCAGGAGGTTCCCAGCTCCGCACGCCCCTCTCCGCTCGCCCCATCCCCCCTCCAGCCCCCGGCCGGGCGCGCCCCTCCGGCGCCCCCTCCCTCTCTCCCTCTGGTCGCACTGGATATCCTCCGCCTAGCGCTGCCTAAAGCCGGGAATTGCCTGACACCCTCCCATCTTCCTCCGAGCCCCCATTATGCGAAGCTGATCCCACTCTGAACAGCTTCAAATCCCGCCTGGACTCTGTTTGATTAGATTGCCAACCCGGGGTAATCCTTTGATTTGGTGGAGTGTCAATTACCTTTCTCTAAACACACATTTACAGAGGAGGGAACTTGTTGGTTTAAATCAATGCAGATTGTTTCGTGATAAATCGACTATCTTCGTCCCCTCCCTCGCCCCCTTTTCCGAGGCTCCTGTCCCTCTCTGCCCCCGCCCCTTCTCGGTTCTCGAAGATCGCATAAACAATGTCCCTTCCAGGTGTGAAGCCGAAAAAATGGTGTGGGCTGAGGGGAACTATGCCCCCCTTCCCCTATTCACTCGCTCCCCCGGAGCCTAATTAAATTTGGCAGGTCCTTGTACACACAATCAAAACAGCTTCCTCCAGTGTAGCAAACGACCGAAAACCGCATTAGCAGCTATCGCCGCTGCCAAATTAAATTGTTTCCCACCTCCTTTTACAAGTGTCTAAAACCGACACTCCGGGCTCTCCCCTCCTTTCCGATCCTTCCTTGTCATTTCCCACTCCACACCTGTAAGTTCCCTGCCTTAAAAATAAATAAAAGAAAAATGCAAAGAGAAACACATCTGCCTCACACACCCTCCTCGCCAACCCTCTCCCCAGCTCAGACCATCTTTCACACCCAGGAAGCATGCGAATTCTCCAGCTGGACTTTGACACCTCCAGGATTCCCACTCCCCACACCCAGAGAAAAAGGCTGCCTCCATACTACTACTTCTTTTTTTCTGATCTTGTAACTTTCCCCTGTATTTCATATTAATTGTAACCTCCTTGGTCTTTCCATCTTAGAGACCAAAGTGGAGCCCCTGGTCCGATCCGGTCAGCTTTGGCTTAAACTGGTGTACTGTCAGATGCATGGGGCTTTTGTGTTCCTATTGTTTGTCACTGCTATTATTGTTGTTTATATTATTGCTTATTTCTTGACACTCCCTCAGCTCCCACTGAGGAATGGTTTGACCCATTGCAAACTCCTATCACATTCCCCACAAGAATCTCTCTTAGCTCAGATTCTGTAAAAATCTTTTCCTTTCTCTTTCCTCCTCATATCCCCTCCCTGTTGGGTCCCTGGCCTGTCTCTCCTCTGATCCTTGGAGAAAGGGGTGAAGAGGAGGGAGTCTAAGTGCATGGAGGCAAGGAACTGTCCACTTCCCTCTGTAGGTGAGCTGAGTTTGGCTGGGGCAGGCACCTATCGGCAGCGGTCTGAGAATGCTCATAACCAACAATCCTAATAAGTCAGTCTTAACAAGGATAAGAGAGAGAGAAAAAAAAAAAAAAAGGAACAGCCTCATGAATATCAGCCCAAGGGGAGCAGGAGTGAGCTGTTCAGAGATGAAAGTGCACAGAAATAAAAGCTCAATTTAATCTGCTTTAAAACCCTTCAACTTAACGTTTGTGCTTCAAACTCTGAGAGTGAGAACTGATTGCGGATAAATAGTTTCTTACCATGCCTGGAAGCTATTACACCCCTCTCCAACACAGTTTTCTATTCAGCAGTCCCAGTTTTCATTACCAGCTCTAATAAGTCTTAACATTATTAAATGCCAAGCGGACGATAGGAAAAAACGGACTCAGGGAGGGATCTCTCTTTAGTGCTTAAAGAGGAGAGCTCTTAAACCCCTTCTTTGGCGGCTCCCTACCATGAGAGGGGCAACTCCCCCAGAGAAAGCATTTTTTAAGAGCAAGAAGCCAAAACAAAGTTGTGGGTGTGCACAACTCCCGCTTCTCTGCCATGGGGTACCTCTACCTCTCCCTACCTGGAAGACTGAGGTGGAAGTTGGAAGGTCTTGTCACCTTTAACTTGGCCATGAAACTGATGTCTGGGGCCTGAGAGAGAGATGAGGGGTTTACAGGAGGGTCTGCTGACCTGCCCAGGAACTCAAATAGGAAATGGATACAATTTGCTCACAGATGGCTAGATAGCCCTCTCTCATCTGCTCCATCATATTGTTAATTCACACTCATCTACACGCCCCCAGCATTCAGATCCAAAGGCCTGTGGGTGAACAGTCACACCAAGAGATGCTTACGCTTACACTGCTGTCCAGCGCACAATCACCGCACCCAGCGCACCCAGCACACCCACCGTCACGCAAAGACTGCAGGACTTCCTGGACACCAGGCTCACTGCATGAGATCACTTCATTTCTTCAGCTCCTCCAGACTCAGCACCTGTGAACTCAGCCTCCCCCATCTGGCACAGGCTTCTCTTTAAACCCTTGGAGACGCAGTGCTTCCTGGTTCTGCTGCAGGGAAAACCTCTCTCCAGCGAAGTGGCTTGTTAGCTGGTGTGAAGAGCCCAGGCGAGCATGGAAAGCCCAGGCGAGCATGGAAAGCCCACGCACTCCCTGGAATCAAAGGAATCCTCCAAACTGCACCATCTTTCCATCCTCTTCCTTCCCTTCCCTTCCCTTTCTTCTCAGAGGAAATTTACCTATTTGTGCTTCCTCACAAATTGAACTGGATATACTCCCTGTGTGCAAACATACCTAAAGTCTCTCCAAAGAAAACCAAACTCGTCTGCTTCTCCCTGGGATAACTCTCAGAAGAGTTGTCTTTTGTACAGGAGAGATTATTTGTCCACGAAAGATTATTCAAGTTCTATGTACCCCTCCCCCTTCTCAGCCCACAAAAAGTCCATCTAGTCTCCTTCCAATAGGAACTGAAATAAGGACTGGGTCCCCCAGCAGGTGTCCCAGGGCTCTGGGCAGACCGGCCAGGCCTAGGACCGCTTGGTGGTGCCGGGCTGCCTCCCGCTGCAGACCCGAGGCCCCGCTGCAGGCCCGGCACAGCGGGGCGCCTGGCACAGCTCACTCCCTTTCTTCCCTCGCCCTTTTGTCCCGGGTGGGACAGCGGCAGCACTGGGGGCCCAGAGTGTCAATAGCCCGCCCCTTCCCTTCGCTCCGGGACGCTCTCACAAGGGACCGCCCGGCCCCCCATCCTTTCTCCTCGGACCTGGCCTGTGGGGGCTGGGCGAAGATAGGAGTTGTCTTAGTAAGCCGGCTTTGTCTGTGAAGTTCATCTTCAAGGTTGGGAGGGTCTTCTGAGAACTGGAGAGACACCTGGGCTGGGAGTGCTTGGGACTCGAGGAGAGGGGTGCTGGGAGAAACCTCTGGAGGGAGGAGACTGGAACCACACAGGCTCTTTGCAAGCTTTCAGGTTCTAGAGCACTGGCCACTTTTTCCAAAGCCATGGATCTGCGGGTTCCCATGGCCAGTGTCTTTCCAATTGCCTCAGCCTGCCGCCTCCCCGCTTGAGTGTTTGGGGCCTTTTCTTTTAACTGTCAGCCTTTGTGACTCTGGGTCTTCCATTTCTATTTCTCTCCCGGTCGCCCCTTAACGTGCACTTACCAAGTCTCAAAGAGAACTAGGAGGAGAACTAAGAGGGCGATGAGGAAGCGGAGAAGGTAGTGAGGAAGAACTTTCCCTTCCTTCTCTAGAAACTTCCTCGCGTCAAGAAACAAAAGCACAATCCCCTTCCCCGGGCTTGCGGGCGCTAGAAAACTAAACGCCTTCCTTAGCTGATCTGGAGATAAAGCGTGGCGCTAGGCTCAGACTCCAGCCTGCCCGCGGAAGCCGCGCCGAGAATGGGGAGAGGGTGTGTGCAGCCTCAATCTCTCCCCCCACTGGGATCCTCCGACCCTGGGCAGCTGGGAACTTGGCCTCCCCTCCCAGCCCCGCCGGCGCATGCCAAAGTGGAAGGCACCCTCTGTCCCCCAGTCCGCCCTGGCAACGCGGGGCTGAGAGTCAGGCGGCGGCCCTAGCTAATTTTTATTGATTGCAGCGGTCAGTCAACTGTCAGGCGGGGTTTCAAGGGACCGTTTAGAGAGCGTGTGCAGGTCTGGTTAACAAATTCATTTAGGGAGCCGCGGGCCGGCTCCTCCTTCCTCGCTCCCCACCCCGGACCCCCTCCCCCTGCCTCCGTGCCCAAGTTTCCTGTAAATAATTGATCGACGCCGGGAGTAGCAGCCAAAACACCAGCGCTGGAGGACACACTTCCCGCAGTACTAGGGTCGACCCCGTACGCACGGCGGTGGCACGGTTCGCGGCGCGCGGCGCCCGGCCCCGCAGCCGGGCTCTCCCGGGACGCACAGGCAGTCGGCGCCCCGTCTCTGTCGCGCAAAGAAGGCGCGGGCTCCGCATCCAGCCCGCATCCGGGGTGCGCCCCTAAGGGGCGCAGTCGGCAAAGCCTGAGCGGCTCCCGGCTGCCTCGCAGCCTGAGAGTTTTCCCGCTGGAGTTCTAGTCTCCTGCTCCGGCCGCGCGAGCGAACCTCCGGCCAGCACACCTGAGCGTGGGAAAACCCGGGCTGGGGCCTCGCAGCCCCGGAATCCCCTACCTTTATCGCCCAAGATGCCGTCGATGCTGTGTTTGGCCTTCTTCTCGCCGTCGTCCTCCTTCTTGTCCGCTTCATCCTCCTCCTCTTTCTTCCCGAACTTGATTCTGAGCACGCGGCTAATCGAACTCACTAAACCTCAGAAATTCAAAGGCAAAAGAGCGAGTATAAGTTGTTGGGGCAGAGAAGTGAGCGGTGGCCTGGGCCCCTGGGAGAAAGTCAGGAAGCCTCCTGCTTCCTTACAGATATCCATTCATCCCTCTTCCACACACAGGCATCCATAACGGGCACTCGCTTGGGGAAGCCTGGCTCACACCCGGGGCACTCACAGGGTGGTTAGACTGTGCATTCCTATGCAGATGCTTGCACGCAATTGTGCCTTACACTATCACCTACCCTAGGTGCACTTCCACCCACACCCCTGAGAGATCCCAGGACCTCCCCGGAGTCTCTCCAGCCCCTGCTGCCACCCCCACACTTAGGTGTGCACCCTGGCTCTGCATGCCTGAATGCACATGTACACACACACACACATACACACCAGGTCACTTTCTCTCTCACAGGCAGTATGGTTTGGGACCTCCAAATTTGGGACCCAAATGGCTGGTGGTGGCGACAGACCACAAATGATGACTCTGGACAGCAGTCCAGGGAAGCCAGTGGGCATCCACCCTCTTAGGACAGATCCATCTATTAAAGCCACTTACCCAAGAAAGCTCCAGGGGGTCTCTTATCATTCAACTTTCTAGGTTAACTTTTTGCCCATTCCTGCCTGCCTGCCTGCCTTTCTTCCTCCTCCCTTTCACTCTCCCTTCTCTCCCCTCTCTTTCTTAACTTTTTTTCTTTCCCTCTTCTTTTCTTTCCATCTTATTCCATTCTGTTTTGATTTACTCCTATGCCTTAACTCTCTTTGCCTTTCTGATCTCCTTTCCTCCCAACTTCTCAGTAAGTTCCCTGTCAACCAGCACCTCCCCTCCTCTCTCTCCCACCTCCAGCCCTCCACATCAGAGCCCTAGCCACACTCCCGGCCAGGTCTGCTGGCTCAGCTGCCTTCTCACCTGAGGGCACAGTGCTGCGGTCACAGTGCCCGTCCTTCAGCAGCCGGTCCCGGATCTCCCAGCTGAACATGCCTGGGTTTTCCCTCTTGTACTCCTCGATCTTTTTCTCCACATCCGGAGTCGCCACCTGCTTCAGAGGTGGAGGTGGGAGAGTAGGAGTGGAAAGATGGGGTGGGGGGAGGGAAATACTTTTAATATCACCTCTTAAGAGCCCCAAACCAGGCTGGTGGTTCTGGTTACCAAGTGTCCCCCTACCCTCCAAGAGATTGGCTTTATCTTTTCAAGAAACTGGTTCCTGGATCCCAGGAAGGCAGCTGGGGGCCTGGCAGGGTGGCAGGGGGTGGGGGTGAGACAGGGATAGGCAATAAAAAACTCTAATTAGGACCCCCAGGGTCCCCCTCATTATCTCAGGGAAGGCTGAGAGAAGATGTCTCATGGTCTTGTTAGGTGACAGGGGATTGAGGCAAATGTGCAAACAAGGGGACAGCCCAGGAATGGCTCATTGGCCTCAATGTCTAGGACAACCTAGACCTCACTTAGCCCCATCCCTGAGAAATTCAAATAATAGGAAAAAAATGGGAGGATATTTGGGAGTAGGAGACACCCTCCAGCTGCACTTTCCTACAACCTAGTGCCACTGGATGACACGAGGTAGTAAGAGGGGCCACAATCAGGATCCCCCAACCATGGGAGGCCAGCTGCCAGCCTCTGTGGCAAAGACACTCACTCTGGGCTTGCTGCCGCCGATGGCCCCAGGCCGGATGGACCCGGTCTCCTGGTAGCGGCAGAGAATCTTGGAGACGCAGCCGTGGGAGACACGCAGCTGGCGGGAGATGACACAGGGCCGGATGCCATGGTGGGCCATCTCCACGATCTTGTGGCGGATGTGGTTAGGCAAGGGTCGCCCGTTGATGAAGACCCCTCCCAGCTGATTGACCCGGCCTTGGCCAAGTGGGGTGGACACTGGAGAAGTGAGAGGAGATGCAGGAGAGAGGCACAGGGTGAGGATGGAGGGCAGACACTGAGTGCACTCCCTGACTCCAGTTTTGTCCATTTGAGCCCCAGGGCCCCAGACAGCGATCCTGGTGGTCCTCATACTGGGGCTTCGGTAGGTAGATAGTTGGAGAAACAACTGCCATAAATCTAGGAAATCTGCAGAGATGGATAGAGGAGCCACGGCTGCAACAGTCTCCCCAGATGCTGTGTCCCCCAACTCCTGCCACACTATGAGGGGTGAGGACACACCTGGGGGATTTGAATGCTGCTAAGAAGCAGAGGGAGACAGGTGAGACAGCAGAGTTACAAGACTGGTAGAGCCTTAGAGACCTTGGGACCAATGACTCTCTGTCCCTCAGGCTGAAGCTTGGGCTGCAGGCCTGCCTGCGTCTCGGAGAGGCCAGTAACTGGTGTGACGGTGGCTCATCTGGTCAGTTCCACAGTCCTGATAGTCACGAATGATCCCATTTTGTTGGGGGCTGGAAAGGGCTGTTTGGTTACTACATTTACAGCTTTGGCTGGAGCAGCAGAACTGTCTCAGGGAACAGCTGAGACACAGCCGAGGGACTGGTGACATACGCTGTTGGCTGCTGCCTCCGAGGGTACCTGGCTGTCCCTTGGGCGACACCCCTTGCTTCTAACCACCCTCGAAGTCCTAATTTCGTTTTGGGACAATTTTGGGACCCAGTCCACTGCCCCAAAGCTCCTAAATAAAATAATTCAATTGGCCACACAAATCCATAAACTGTCCCTGCAGACTCTGTGAGGCTGGTAGGCGGATGGGCCACAGTCCCCGGGTGGGGGTGACTTAGGGAACCGGGAAGACAGACATCCCTGGTGTGTGCTGGGGAGGGGAGAACGCCCTGGTCGCTTTAATGCAAAGTCTACACAATTTCCTCACAGAAGGTTGGGGGGACACCCAGCGCACTAATCCGGCCTCGATTCTCCCAATTTGGGGACTCAGCGGCTGCGGAGATCTGAAAGATTAGAACGATTTCACAGCCGCGGGAGTGGAGGGAGCCGACTTGTAATTGAAAGGGAGGAGGCGAGAAGAGGCTCCGCTGCTGGGCCGTTCCTACCGCCCCCTCCCTTGCTCTCCCGGTCCCCCCACCTCTCTTTGTAAAAGTAGGTGTCTGAAGCCACCCGCGGATTTAATCAGAAATCGTGCGTCGCAAAGTCAGAGTCACTCGGTCTCCGTGGCGGGATATGCCATTAGCGCTCAAGAGCTCTCGAGCGCCCAACTTTATATTCAAGAGCCTCTTTAGCGACCGGCACTCGGCTCTCCTCAGTATTCTGCGTCATGTTGGGCAAATATTGTTCTAATCCGCCGCGCGTCCTCAGCCGCCTGTTTTACTTGCATTCGCTACAGGAGAGTGGCACTGCAAATCCCCGGGTTTGCGCGCTCTCCCGCCTGCGTGGCTGCCTGCGCGCACTTGATCACGGAGCGGCTCTCTTCGCCTCTGTCTAATTCAGGGACCCGGCGCCGTCTCGCTGCCCAAGGGAGCTCCTCCCGGATCGCAGGCTGCCAGCCCGCCCACCCCCTCCCTGCCTTCTCTCCCCTTCCTCACGCGCCAGGGACTCTAACGATTACAAGAAGAGTAATTAAAAAAAAGAAGTCGCACATATTTTCTAACGACTCCTCTGTGACACCCTACCTAGGCTACCTACCCCCAGAAGCCAAATGATCCGTCAGTGACAGGTTGAGGCCTTCCATTAGTTTAAAAGGAAAACAGAACAAAAACACAGGAGCGGGTCTCTCGGCAGTGCGCTTCCAGCCTTTTCTCCAGCCGGGGACCCGGTTCGCCGCCGCCCTTCCTCTCCGCTCTCCCCGGGCAGACGCTGGAGGTTTTGGAAGGACGCGTTAAAAAATCGACTCCCTCCCCTCGTTTGCACATTGCCGTGCCCCTCACGCAGTTTAGAGGTCCTCTAAACCTCACCGTTTGGAGGTTCTCTCCCGGGAGATTTCCAGAGCGCGC
Organism: Cacajao melanocephalus; assembly: GCA_963573385.1. Taxonomy (NCBI): domain Eukaryota; kingdom Metazoa; phylum Chordata; class Mammalia; order Primates; family Pitheciidae; genus Cacajao; species Cacajao melanocephalus. Next base: position 133,983 of record CAUYLG010029464.1, on the reverse strand, counting down.
AAGCCCGAGTAAAAAGTTTTTGGGGGAAATCGTTACTAATTATTATTTCCAATTAGTTTGCTTCTAGACGGAAAAGCAGGAGGGATTGAATGTGGCTTTGGCAGAAAGGGGTAGCCTTGGTAGTTGAGGTACATAAAGTATCACCCATGGTAGGTGGTTCGAAATAAAAGGGACTGGAAGACCAATCCCGAGGGTGGAAAAAATAATTCAAAACAAGAGTAGAAAGCTGGCAGCCAGCGAGCCCGGAGAGTCGAGAAACTGTCAGGGAAGAAGTGTGTGGAAAGAGTGGAAAGAGCTGAAATTCGCCAGGACCTGAAATTTACTAGAAGTCCAAATCTACCAGAAGTTCAGCCCTGCGGGTAAAGGCCGGCAGCTCGCGACCTGTGAAGCGAAGGCCGCCGGTCAGTGAAGCCCACGCAGAAGCGGACAAGAATGGGTCCCAGAAACTTCCTGGGTTCCGCGCCCGGACTGGGACCCAGAAGAGAACGGGATCCCTCTGCTACCGCCTGCGCCGCCACCATCCTCTGGAGACCGCAGCCTCTCCAAGGACCCCGAGTTTCGGGCGGCGGAGTCTCAGCGAGGACAGCTTGGGCGCTCTTACCTTCCAAAGGGAATCCCGTGCGCGGGTAGTTCTGCCCTGGAGCTGGCCGCATCATTCTCGGTACTGTGCCGGGAAGGGCCGCCATTCTTGCGCACACCGGGGACGAATCCAAAGTCGGCAAAAATCGCTTCCCGTCCGCTCCCTTCACCCCTGCTGCGATCTCTTTCTTTCCGTCTTCTTCGTCTTCTTTTTTTTTTTTTAACCTCTTCTCCCTCCCCTCCGCACACACTCCCTACCCCCACCCCCCACCCCTGGCTGCAGTCAAACGCGTCCAGAAGCTGGGGAGGGGGGTGAGGTGGGAGGCGGAGGTTGGGGGGAGGGAAGGTGGCGACGACAAGGAAGTTCAAACAAACAAACACTCCAGCCCCAAGTCCGCCTCTGCCGGCTGGGCTCGGCCAGAAGTTGTGCGGGCTGAAGGGCCCGGCAAAACCGGGAGACGAAGCCCGGCAGCGGAGTGGGGCCGGGAGGACGCGGCCGGAATCGGGGCCGCCAGCCTTGGAATGGCGAGCGCCGCGCTCTCGCGCTCCGGGCCAAAGTTTCCGAGCCGGGAGACTGCGGAGTGGATTTCGTTCTCGTATTTATTTATATATTTGTTCTCTCGCTCTCGCTCCCTCCCTCTTCTCCACGCCTTCTTTCTCCGGACCACACTCGCTTCTCCCTCCACATCAGCTTTCACACCCCCGCCCCCTAGGAGACCTGGGGACGGACCGAAGAAGGAGCCTTCTCGGGTTTCGGGGCTGTAGGGGGCGACCCGGGGTGACGGGATTGGGGGAAGAGAAATGGAAAAGCGAGGGGGCACGAGTGATCAGCTGGGTAAGTTGTGCAAAAGTGTTCACCGAAGTACGAGGAAGGGGAGGAGGAGGAGGAGGAGGAGGAGGAGGAGGAGGCGGCAGTGAATGCGATCTGATAGGTTCGGACTTTTCTTTTATTCATGAGGAGGGACGGGGGCCAGGGCGCAAGGGAGCAGAGGACCAATAACGAAAAGAAATCGCCAACGAATATTTTTTTCCCTCGTTTCTAATTCCCGGCTCGACCTCGTTTTGGGGGAGAATTTGAACCGCCGTGAAAACAGAGGGAGGCGATCCCGGCGAGCTGGGGGCTGGGGGAGAAGGGGAGGGGGCCAACTTTGTCCCAGTGTCTTCCTTTGATGAATGGGCTGGATCCGCCGAGTCCCCGGCCCCCAGGTCGCCCACAGCCGCTCTCGGCGTCCCGGCTCTATGGGAATGTCTGCCGCCGGCCCGGAGCCTCCCTGGAGTCTCGCCTTTTCTCTGGCCTCCCAGGGGCAGAGTCCGTTGTATTTCTCGTCCTTTCCCTCATCTTACACCCTCTGAAATTCCTCCAGTGAGGCTCCCCAGGAACCGGCCTGGGGTGACTTGAAGGGAGGAATTCTGACTTTTTCTGTGTGGTAATGTCAGAGCCCTGGTGTCTGGTTCTTCCTCTCCCTCCCCGCCGTTCTGAGAAGCCCCCAGGAACCGTATCTGGTTCAGAGGCTTGGAAAAGTGGGTTTGCCAAGTGTTAGGGACCGGTCTCTTCCTCCCCTTCCAGTCCCACCCTGTGCAGACACCTCCAGCCGCCGCCGCCCTTCTCCTCCGGCCCCCAGGCCGGGCCCAGAACTCCTTTCCAGCAGGTAGTTGGGTTTACAAGGAGTTGGTGCTGGTGTGGGGACCTGGGGGTCCAAAAAGGTGGGAGATGGGAGGGTGGGAGCCCATCAAGACTTCTGAGCTCATCAACTCGCAGCTCCTTTCTGGTAGGTTTGTGGGGGGCATTCTAATGAAATGATCGGGAATTGGGATGGGGTGATCAGAGGTTCCTGAATTCTTTGCTCTGTGAAGCCAGGGTGACCAGTAGCCTCAACCTCCGGACACAGTCCTGGGGGCGAAACGCCCTCCCAGCGGGGCAGGACGCCACAACTGCGGGCCTTTTGTCTCCTGGGGGAAAGAGTGTCTCTGGCCCCACACTAGAAGCAAAATACAATAAAATGAACCCAGCCCTCAAACTTGCCCCCTGCCCTCCCTCTCCGGGCAGTGGGGTCAGCCTTGTCTTAGCCTGGGGGGCTCACCGCTGGCTGGCCCCAGGGTGTCCCCATCCCTCCCCTTAGCTTCACCTGTGACCTTTGACCCTCTCAGCCTGTGACAGATCTCCCTCTTCTCCCCACTGTCTTAACACAAGGGGCTCATCAGATTTTTGGGGGGACTTCTGGGAGTGGGGGCCCTGCTGAACAACTTGTTAAACTCACACTCTCTTTGACTGAGAAGGGAGATACCAAGTAGCTTTTGAATCGGAAGGGGAACACCAGGGTGGTTTGCCTGGCCCAAATTATGGGGCCCTTCCCCAGGAGAGATTGGGAGATCAAGCTTTAAGCCATAGCATGTGTGCCCAGGGAAGATGGCAATCCCCTTACATCACCAGCCTTGCTGGGGACCTGGCCTGCTTTGACCTCCATAGGTGGGTATATACTCTTTATGTGTATATATACATGTATTTGTATCATATGCTTATATGCACACACACACAACAGACATGCATATATATTAGGTATATTGCATATTCATCCATTCATTCATCACTAGTTGTCCTCTTTGCCTGGAAGATTTCAAGGCACTTCTTCCACGCGTTTGTGAAATGGGCCAGGGTGCTTGTGTATGATGATAGGCCTGTGCCCGGGTCTGTGTGTTAAGATGCAGGTGGGATTTGTGTGTAGGTCTGTTTGGGGTCAGTTTGAGTAAGTCTGTGTTTCTAAGTGAGGGTCCATGTCTGTATTTCTGCTTTGAGGTCACCTCCATGCTGCCTTGGTATGGCTCTAAGCATGGGTCAGGAATGTGTGAGTGTGTGTTTAGGTCAATTCTTGAGTGAGAAAAGACCTCCAGGGTGTGCCTAGGGTGGGAGGCTCTGTCTCTCCTGGCTGGTGCTCTCAAAGCATCTTAAGCCAAGTGGGGCGTGAACAGCTACACACCTCTGCAGCCAGGGACCCTCAGAGCCTCAGGAGTCCTGCACTGGGGCCACCTCGTCCGCAGTGTGGTCCCTCACCCTCCCGGCAAAAGACTCACAGAGGTGGGTCCAGTCGTGACGCCCCCCAGCGGTTCTGCAGCTGGTGGGGGGATTCCGTGGGCCCCTGCAGGGGGGAAGGGTTGTTGGGGGGCTTGTCTATTGGAATGAGCGTGGCCGTTCTTGCCTGTTGGAGACCAATTTCACAAATGATTTTTGCAACAATTAAGGAGTGTGGCGGGGTGAAATGGCGATTTCACATCCAGCAGGGGAAAGGAGGATTCACCTGGGAACTGTGGCTGGGGGTTGGGGAGAGCAGCTTCCCCTCCTCTCATTTCCCTTTGCATACCCCCTAAAAAAAGTCACCCCCATATAGACTTCATCAAGTTCCAAGACCTCCAATTGCTGCTGGGAGGCTGTGAGGGGCTTCTGATTGTATGGGCTGGGCTGGACTTGTTCCAGAAAGTTTCCCTTTAGCCCTTGATCCCTCTTTCTGTCCTTCTCTGTCCTCACCTCTTTCACCCTCTTTCTGTCTGTCTCTTTCTCTCTCACTCACACACTTTTCCTGTCTGCCCCTCTGTCCCACTCAGTCTATCCTTTGGTTTCCTCCATCTGTTTTGTTCTTCTGGTCTTTCTCTTTTCCTCCTTGCCTTTCTGGCTTTACCCCAGCGGCTTTTCTCTGGGACTGTCTGTCTTGTCACCGCCCCCCACATCTCCATGGTTTCCTGAGGTATGTATGGGCCTCCACTGCTCTCTGGGCTGTAACTCAGACCTGAATCCCTGGGAAGATCCTCTGGTCCAGATGTGGTTGGCTAAAGACCTTGGGGAAGGGATCCTCCTTCTCTGCTTGGTCTGAGGGTGCATCCCCGGGCCCAGCCCAGCCCCCCTAATTCCCCAGGAATCATTCCCATCCCAGTGTGGTCAGGCTTGGATGGTTGTCTCCATCTCTAGCTCACCCTGTCTGGTCTGAAATCTCTGCATTTCTCCTTTTCCCTTTTCTTAAGGGCAGCAACAATGCTAATAGGAATTCTTCTTCCCAAATTCCCAAGTGGCATCTTCCAAACCCAACTGAAATGGGACGGAAATAAATAGGCCCAAGATACAGAAGCAAGATCCCAGGTTGAGTTCAGCTGGGGAAACTTGGCCTGTCTCCGGCTGCTCCCTCCTCCCTGTACCCAAGTGGCCAACAGCCTCTTCCCCCAGCCCAAGGGAGAGGACGCTTTTTATTTCAGACCCCTGGGTCATGAACACTTTTTGAAAGCGATTACCCAATAAATATTCCTTTAAAGGGTGATAAATCCACCTTGAAAACCAGGGGTTTTGATTTCATTGAGGGCCTTTTGCATTTTCAGAAGCTCCGGCCTGCTCAGCACTGCTGGAAGAGGCCAAAGACATCAACAAATGGAATTATTCAGTCTTCAAATGTTCGATAACGAGAGCGAGAGCAGATGGGGTGGGTGTGGGGGTGGGGAGCGAAATCTAACATCCAGGAACAAAGGACTCTGGAGGCTCCTTCCAGGTTTCGGAGGCTGGAATTCATCAGTGCTCCATTTCCAAGAGCCACCCTGGAGAAAGAGCACCTTCTTTCTACTCCCTAAACCTTTTATTATTATTCTTTTCTTTTAAGAAGTGGCACTCTTCTGGGGTGACCTTGAAATACTCTGCCCAAACCTGAATAGTAACCAGAAAAGGAGACCAAGTTGTTTTCTTGCTTGACATTTTCATTTGCCCCAGAAAAATAGAATCGTATGCACTGGATTCCAGCTCTCACGAACTGGACAAGAACGGCATTAGTAAAGATACAACAACAGAAGTAATAAACACACTTCTCTCAGGCCTTCTGCTAAGTGGGCCCTCAGGTGAGCGTCCTCCCTTCCTTCTTCCTCCTTCCTCTCCGCCTCCTTTATCCCTTCTCTTCCTCATCCTTCCCTTCCTCTTCTATTTTCTCTTTCTTCTCTCCTTTCTATTCCTCCTCCTTCGTCGTCTGCTCCTCCTCTTCTCTTCATTTTTTTTTTTTTTGAGATGGTTGCCCAGGCTGGAGTGGAGTGGCACAATCTTGGCTCACTGCAGCCTCCGCCTTCTGGGTTCAAGCAATTCTCCTACCTCAGCCTCCCAAGTAGCTGGGATTACAGAGGCACACAACCACCCCTGGCTAATTTTTGCATTTTTAGTAGAGACAGGTTTTTACCATGTTGGCCAGGCTGGTCTCGAACTCCTGACCTCAGGTGATCCACCCACTTCAGCCGCCTCCCAAAATATTGGGATTACAGGCATGAGCCACAGCACCTGGCCCCTCTTCTCCTCTCTTCCTTCTCTTCCTCGTGTTCTCCTTCCTCCCCTTCCTCATCCTCCTCTTCTTCCTCTCCCTCCTTCTCCTTCCTCCATTCTTCCTTCTCCTCCCTGCTTTCTTATTTATCCTCAGTTTCTCCTTCCCTTTTTCTTCCCCTTCCTCCTTTTCTCCTCTCTGCTTTCTTTTCCTCCATTTCTCCCTCTTCTCCCTTCATCTCCTTCTCAGGCAGGTCCTGGGAGCCCTCTACCTCTTGAGGTTCTGGAAATAAAGATAAGTGAGGCCGAAGCTTAGAGAGAGACCCAGGACGGGCCGAGTCGCTCCTCTCACTCCTCTTCCTCCTCTCTGCACTCCCCTCTCCTACAAATGCTTTTCTACTGGCTTTCAGAGATGCAGTTGAAGCCATCTTTACAAAATGGTCCCTGATATCTGTAAAAGCCTTTCCTCTCTGCCAGTGCCTGGCAATCCCTCTTTCCTTTCCATTTCTGAAGTGGAAAAAGAACCTTCCCAGGAAGAATAGAATGTCCCCACCAGCTCCCCTGCTAACCTGTCCCAGTCTGGCTCCAGTGGTTGAAAGGGAATGAACTGGGATGAAGTTGTGTTGGGATACGTTCATATGAAGACGTGAGACTGAGAGCATGTGTGCACCTGTATAAGAGTATACAAGAACCTGTATACAAGAGAGTATGAGTATGCCTGTATATGTACTTCTGTGCACGTGTGCATGTGTATACACACGAGTGCATATGCTCATGTAGAGATGTGAGGAAGGGCTTGTGTAACACAAATTTCTCTTTCCTGGCACCCTTTAGGAGCCTCAAGAGGAAAGCCTCTTCCCAAACTCCCAGCTGCCAGAACAAAAGACGAAGTGTCAGATGGTGTTGAGGTGCCTTCTCCAAGTTCAATATGCACCAAGTCTAGCATTAATGGGTTGTAGGCATTGCCCTTGGACAGTTACCTTATTGCAGCAGAGCATCTGTGGGACCTTCAAAACACTTCCATTAAACAATCAAAGGGAGGTGGTGAGCCCAGCGCTGGCTGGCCTGGAGCTCAGGGCTGTGCACGAGTTCGTCCACAAGCCCAGATGAACTTTCCCTCCAGGCCCCCAGGCTTTCTGGGGGCTGAGGCAGGATGGGAATGAGGATGAAGAGATCAAATGCTGCTGTACTCCACCTCAGATTGGCTTGTTGAGAAGAGGAAGCTGATGGAATTGAGTTTTCTTGTTTACAAGCCTCCTGCTTGGTTTATAGGACTCCTGCTTCCTTCTCTCCCTGGGGATCTCCCTCCTCCATCACGGTTCAGTCCATGGGGAGGGATCTTTCCTCTCCCACAGGCAGGAGAAGCGTACGGATGGACTTGATAGAAGCTTTTGGAAGCTCCACAAGGACGAGGGTACTTGTTCTGTGTATTCATTGCTGTATCCTAAGTGCCATAGTAGATGCTCAATAAACGTCATTGGGTGAATAAATGGATGAATGAATGATCCTAGCACATTGAACCTCGGCTTGCTCTTTGTGTGCTAAGGTTTCCTCATTGGTTAACTGGAGACTTGTCCCATGGAGCACCATGAGGGTGCATCGTCGTGTATGCATGGTGAACTGTGCCTCAGCAGAACTCAAAACATGGCCATCTGTACTGTTGTAAGGAGCAGGGATGAGTTGGGGGAAAACACCCAGCATCGTGGTTGGTCTGCAGTTGGTTGGCACTCAATGCAAGCTGGCCTCCTTGCTTCACACTTCCTTGATAGTCGGCCTCTGGGACCCTTTTGTATTGATCTCTGCAATTCTAGAATGAAGCTCAGTGTCTGAAAGAACACAGATGGTAGGCTGGGTAATCCCAGCACTTTAGGAGGCCATGGTGGGTGGAACTTTTGAGATCAGGAGCTCGAGACCAACCTGGCCAACATGGTGAAACCCCGCCTCTGCTAAAAATACAAAAATGAGCTGGGCATGGTGGCGGGCGCCTGTAATCCCAGCTACTTGTGAGGCTGAGGCAGGAGAAACGCTTGAACCCGAGAGGCGAAGGTTGCAGTGAGCCGAGACTGAGCCACTGCTTTCCACAACAACAACAAAAAAGCAAACACAGACGGTGCGCAGTAAAGAGTGAATGATCTTGAAGTTGGATGCTCATGTTACTGTTTGACCTTGGGCACCCATGTTTACAACTGGAATTTTTGAATGCCCACTCTGTGCCACACAATTGACAGCAAGCCTCCTTAATCTCAAAGCTAACCCAATTAGAAGGTAGCAACGTCTCTGTTTTACAGAGGAAAAAACAGACTCAGGGAGGCTAGAGATGGGTCCAAGGTCAAAGAGCTATCAGGTAGTAGAGATGAGATTTTTCGTTTCTTTTCTTTTCTTTTTGAGACGGAATCTCCCTCTGTCACCCAGGCTGGAGTGCAGTGGCACGATCTCGGCTCACCGCAACCTCTGCCTCCCAGGTTCAAGCCATCCTCCTGCCTTAGCCTCCCAAGTAGCTGGGATTGCAGGTGTGCACCACCATGGCTAGTTAAGTTTTTTGTATTTTAAGTAGAGATGGGGTTTCACCATGTTGGCTAGGTTGATCTCGAACTCCTGACCTCAGGTGATCCACCTGCCTCAGCCTCCCAGAGGGCTGGGATTACCGGCTTGAGCCACTGCGTCTGGCTGGGAAGAGATTTTTTTACTTAGGCCTCCTGGATTCCAAAGCTCTTTCTTGCTTCTGTTTCTTCTCTTGCAGCCTCAGTTTCTCTTTTTGTAAACGAGCTGATCCTCAACACTGAGCATAGAGACCAGTGCATGGTGGGTGCTCAGAGGTGTTGCTGAATGAATGAATGAATGAATGAATGAAGCTGAAACATTCTGATGACTGTGAGATTTTAGATATTGCCTTGGGAGTCCTGGTGGGGGCGTGGGACTGTAGGATCAGAGAATGTTATTGCCAGGAGAGAGCCTTTGAGATGACCTTGCTCAAGGATTTAGCAGCTTAGAGGGCCTCACCTGCTTTCTGGGCATTCTGGGGAAGCCAGACAGGCTTTTGCTGGACCAGAAGGTGCTTAGCCTGGAGAAGGAGGTGGCCAGTCTAGGGGTACTCAGGAGCCTCTGGCAGGTGCCAGGTCTTCATTGAAATGTACAGGTGGAAGTGAGAATGCACCGCATATTTGTCTAGGTGAATTAAAAGCACAATCCCCATTTCCCAGAGGGAGCAGTTGGTTCATATTTATACATTTAGTCTTACAGGTGTAAAATAGGTTTCCTTTATGCTTATATAATAATTTTTCATTTGAATTTCAAGGCTTTATTCCCTTCTTTGGATTCAAGTCTTCCACCTGAACCGGATTCTCTCCATAACCATTAATTCCTTCATCATAAAAATGAATTCCATCTAATTCTCTATAGTGGCAGTTAGAGCAGATCAAAAAGTACCTTTGCAAAGGGCTCCCCGCGCACCCCCGCTTCCACCATTGTAGTTTCCAGCTCGCTGAGTACCCACCCCCTATCAATGCTGAGTTTCAGAAACCAGGGCTTGGAGCGGAAAAACTTATTTCTCTCACTCAGGATGGGTCGTGTGTGTGCGTGTGCGTGTGCATGCGGGTGTGTGGGTGTGCACGTGTGTGTGTGTGTGTGTCTGTGTGCATGTGTGTGCATCCACGTGCACATACTGGCATCCCCAGGTGTATTGTAGAAAATGCTTCTCACATTCAGAAAGGCAGCAACCACAATAATAATAATAATGGGCGGGGTGCAGTGGCTCACGCTTGTAATCCCAGCACTTTGGGAGACTAAGGCTGATGGATCACTTGAGGTCAGAAGTTTGAGACCAGCCTGGCCAACATCATGGTGAAACTCTGCCTCTACTAAAAATACAAAAATAAGCTGGGTGTGATGGCGCACACATGTAATCCCAGCTACTTGGGAGGCTGAGGCACGAGAATCCCTTGAACCCAGGAGGCAGAGGTTGTAGTGAGCAATGATCATGCCACCGCACTCTAGGTGGGGCAACAAGAGCAAGACTCTGTCTTAAAATAATAATAATAATAACTCAGTGCTCACAGTGAGCCACATACTGTGTTAGGCATGTTCCATTCGTTATATTAGTTAATCCTCACACAAATCCGTGAAGTATATATTAGCATCCTTATATGACAGATGAGGAGATAGAGGTCCGGAGATGTGAAATAAATTGCCTAGGGTTGCACAGCAAGGAGAAAGCAGGGCTTAAAAATTAAAAATTTAAATTATTTATTGATTTTAACAAGTGTTTACCATGAACTCTTCAGGGACACAGTCAACACCCTGGAGTACCCCTTCCCTGACTCAGTCCCTTTCTTCTCTCCCCGGAAGGAAGCACACTCCCTAAAGTGGCATCTGTATTTTCTCTACATTCTGTAGTAGGATGGATAATGGCCCCTAGAAATATCAGGTCTTAATCCCTGGAACGTGTAACTGTTACCTTCAAATGAAAAAGGGTCTTCACAGATGTGACTAAGTTACAGATCGTGAGATGGGAAGATTATCCTGGATTATCTCGGTGGCCCCTAAATGCAATCACAGTGTCATGATAAGAGGGAAGAAAAGGGAGCTTTGGCACAGATGGAAGAGGAGAAGGCAATGTGGTCATGGAGGCAGAGACTGGGTGATGTGGCCGTAAGTCCAGGAATGCGGGTAGCCACTGGAAGCTGGAGAAGCGAGGGAGCGATTCTCTTCTGGAGCACCCAGAGAGAGCATGCTCTGCTGACCTGACACCTTGGTTTCAGCCCCGTGATAGTAATTGAGGACTTCTGACCTCCAGACCATGAGAGGATAAGTTTCTGTTATTTTTAGTCACCAGGTTTGTAGGAATTTATTACAGCAGCCACAGGAAACGAATATACATGCTTTTATAATATTTTTGGAGACAAGATCTCACTCTGTTGCCCAGGCTGGAGTGCAGTGGCATGCACACAGCTCACTGCAGCCTTGATCTCCTGGGCTCAAGCGATTCTCCCTCCTCAGCCTCTCAAGTAGCAGGCACACACCACCATACCCGGCTAGTTTTTAAAAATTTTTGTAGAGATGGAGTCTTGCTATGTTGCCCAGGCTGGCTTTGAACTCCTGGGCTAAAGTAATTCTCCTGCTTTGGCCTTCAAACTGGTGGGATTACAAGCATGAGCCACTGCGCCTGGCCCATATTTTTTACTACATATTTACATTAAAATATATAGGTTTTTTTTTTTTGAGACAGAGTCTCAGTGTGTTGCCAGGTACCAGGCTGGAGTGCAATGGTGCCATCTTGGCTCACTGCAACCTCTGCCTCCTGGGTTCAAGCAATTCTCCTGCCTCAGCCTTCCGAATAGCTGGGACTACAGGTGCGTGCCACCACGCCCAGCTAATTTTTGTATTTTTAGTAGAGACGGGGTTTCACCATGTTGGCCAGGATGGTCTCCATCTCTTGACCTCGTGATACGCCCGCCTTAGCCTCCCAAAGTGCTGGGATTACAGATGTGAGCCACTGCGCCTGGCTAAAATATACAGTTTTTACAGTTTACATAACAGCATGCTGTTGGCATCATTCTGGAACTTGCTTGTCTTGTTGACATCATGTTTTTGAGATTATACTTATTGATCCAGGTAATGTTGGATTCAAAGAGAAAGAGTCTTGATTGCTGGGCAGATACAGACAGATCCTGAAGGACATTGGAGTTGTGTCTGCAGAATGGGCTCTGCAGGGCAAATGTGGGGTTGGCTCTGGCTGCCATGTTCTTTTTTTTTTTTTTTTTGAGATGGAGTCCCACTCTGTCACCCAGGCTGGAGTGCAATGGTGCAATCTCGGCTCATTGCAATCTCCACCTCCCAGGTTCAAGTGATTCTCCTGCCTCAGCCTCCCAAGTAGCTGGGATTACAGGTGCCCACCACCACACCTGGCTAACTTTTGTATTTTTAATAGAGACGGGATTTCACCATATTGGCTGGTCTTGAACTCCTGACCTCAAGTGATCCACCTCCCAAAGTGCTAGGATGACAGGTGTGAGCCACAGCACTTGGCTGCTGGCTGACACGTTCTGAAACGGCAGCGCCACACCTGCCATGATTGCACCCCCAGATACGGGGACTCAGGTGAACACAGGTTTGCCATGTGTCAGGAAAGCCAGGTTCATTAGGGACCCAGTTTCATGTGAACCCAGAGATTCTGTATCTCTTTTTTTTTTCTGTGATGGAATCTCGCTCTGTCGCCCAGGCTGGAGTGCAATGGCGCCCTCTCGGCTTACCACAACCTCCGCCTCCCGGGTTCAAGCAATTCTCCTGCCTCAGCCTCCCAAGTAGTTGGGATTACAGGTGCACACTACAGTGCCTGGCTAATTTTTTTGTATTTTTAAGTAGAGACGGGGTTTCACCATGTTGGTTAGGCTGGTCTCAAACCCCTGTTCCGCCCACCTCAGCTTCCCAAAGTGCTGGGATTATGGCATGAGCCACTGCACCTGGCTGATTCTGTATCTCTTAAGACCTTGGAGAGTCAAGAGGTTTCAAGCCATGGAAAAGAAAGATACTCTAGCCGGGGGAGGTGGCTCACGCCTGTAATGCCACCACTTTGGGAGTCCAGAGCTAGTGGATCACCTGAGGTCAGGAGTTCAAGACCAATCTGATCAATATGGCGAAACCTTGTCTCTACTAAAAATACAAAAATTAGCTGGGCGTGGTGGCATGTGCCTGTAGTTCCAGCTACTTGGGAGGCTGACAGGAGAATTGCTCGAACCTGGGAGGCAGAGGTTGCAGTGAGCCAAGATGGTGCCACTGCACTCCAGCCTGGGCCACAGAGTGAGACTCCATCTCAAAAAAAAAAAAAAAAAAAAAAAAAAGAAAAAGAAAAAAAAGACACTCAAAAGGAAAAGTCAAATGGAGGTGAGAATGCGTGTGTGTGCAAGGCGTGTGCACATGCCTGTGTGCCTCAGTGTGAGCTCCTTGACGTCACAGACACAGTCCTCTCTCTCCGCAGGACCTGGAAGACTGAATATCTGTTGAATAAATGAATAGATTTGTTGGAATGGGAAGGGCAATTGTTGATCCATCCTGTAAATGTAAGTATCTGACTATGTACGACTGATATAAGTTGTAAGGAATAAATGGCTATATTCCTAGAATTCATCTACAAAGATGCCATTTGTACCTTTGTCAAAAGTAAGCTGTCATTTTACAGTTATGGAGTCTTCATGTCCATGGTTTTTTAAAAAACTTGGTTCTCATCTCGATCCTGTGAGGTATGGAGGCAAGCTGTTATTATCCTCAGATGAAGGAAAGCTGGGGCCTAGGGTGGTGAAGGGGTTTTCTGTTGTCATAAAACAAGTATTTGGCAAAGCCAGGGGTTAAACCTGGTGAGTGGGGCTCAGGAGGAGGACACAGGCTTTGAAATCTGATGAGCTAAATTTTAATCTTGACTTCAATCCTCAGGAGCTGGATTTCCTGGGGCAAGTTACTTAACCTCTCTGAACTTCCATTTCCTCTTTTAAAAAATGAGCACAGTGACACTTAGCTTGTGGGGATTGCTGCAGAGATAATGCATGCTGGCACTTAGTGGGGCTCAGTAAGGGGCAGCTCTTATCTTCTATCCTCAATTGAATATTAATTTTCCTCTTGCAGTCCTAGGCTATACCCTACATTCCTCCAAAAATTATCAAGGAAATTTAGAGAAGCAAGCAGTCAAACCAGTTGGCTGGCGTCAACTGTTATCACCAGGAGACTTGAGTTATCCCTTTTTGGGGGTCACTGGGGCGTGATGACCTATGACCTGTGACCTTATGAGACAGCCAGCAGGGGTAGGAGCCCAGTGGATTTGGGGGGGGAGGTTGTCTTAGACTTCTGGAAAGACCTGATAGACCACTTTCCAATCTGGGGTTTTTCATTATGTAGGGGGCAGTAAATCAAAGAGACTGCCCCAGGCTGCAGACTTAAAAGGGCCCCAGGCTGGTGGAGCTGGGCAGGAAAGATGCTGAGGAGGAGGAGGAGGCTATGGCTCCCTTGGCTGGAATCTGAGGCAAAGTAACACACAAGGGTCGAAAAAGCACTGAAAATAAAATTAAGAGCAAATGACAAACTAGATAAAAAGCTTTCAATGCCTCTGCTGCAAAAGGTTAACATCTTTGCTATATAAAGAGTGCTTGCAAATCAATGAGGATGATGAACAATCGCTGGGAAAAGGTCATAGACAGGCAATTTATGAAACCTATTTGAGGGCCAGAAGCATATGAAAAATGGTCAGTCTCACCAGATGCCTAAGAAAAGCAAATTAAAACAATGGGATACCATGCCTTACCCATCTAAGCATCAGTTGTGAAGGGGACACTGGCACCATCAGGATGGCTGGGAGGACTGGAAAGTGTGACTCATCTGCTGTGTGGCAGAGTAAATTGCTATGCTTTCTGAAGGGCAATTTAGTAAGTATGTTTCAAAAGCTCTAGAAATGTTTAGAAGTATCCTTGGTACATCACCTTGTATGTCTAGAAATTTATCATGTGTATGTGAAAAGATGTAAGTACATCACAATATTTTTTTTCTAATAGGGAAAACTGGACAAAAGGAAACATTCCTAACAACAGGATATTGACAGATACATTATGAAACATCCATATCATGGAATACTCCAGGCCATTGCAAGGACACATAGTAAGAGGCAACAATGTGCAGCGTTTCCAGGGTCTAACCCTTTTTCCACCAAGAATTTAGCTTCATGCTAGCAACCATCCTAAATGCCTTACGTAGATTAGCTTGTCTAATCCTCCTATCAACTGTTTGTGATAGGTACAAGCACTGTCATCCCAATTATACTGGTGAAGGAACTGAGGCACTAAGAAGTTAAGTAACTTGTCCAACTTCCCTTACCTATTAAGGGGCAGATGCCAATGTGAATTCAGGTGGTTTGGGTTCAGAGTTTGCACGCATGTTCTTTTTTTGTTTTTGTTTTTGCTTTTGTTTTTTTGTTTTTGAGACAGAGTCTCATTCTGTCACCCAGGCTGGAGCGCAGTGGTGCAATCACAACGCAGTGCAGCCTCCACCTAGCTGTGCTCAAGCAATCCTCCCACCTCAGCCTCCCGAGTACCTGGGACTACAGGAATGCCCTATCGCGCCCAGCTAATTTTTGCATTTTTTGTAGAAGACATGGTTTCACTATGTTACCCAGGCTGGTCTCGAACTCCTGGGCTTAAGTGATCTGCCTGCCTCAGCCTCCCAAAGTGTTGGGATTACATGTGTGAGCCACCACATCTGGCCGAGTCCATGTTCTTAACGGAACTATTCTACCCCTTGGAATTGGTACCTGGAAAATTTTCATGAGCTGCAGAAAAGCTCATGAAACATTGAGTGAAAAAAAGGCAACTTCCCAAACAGCATGATTCTACCTAAGAAAAAAAATACTTACAGTGGAAAAATAACACCCAAAGAACGTATTCCCAAATGATGCGTGAGTTCTGTCAGGTGAGGTTATGGATGATACCTGTTTTCTTCTTTTTGCCTCCAAACATTTTGTAAATTTTCTATAATGAGAGTTATAACTTTAAAAAATAAGAACACTGTTTACAATAGCAAAGACCTGGAACCAACCCAAATGCCCATCGATGATAGACTGGACAGGGAAAATGTTGCACACATACACCATGGAACATTATGCAGCCATCAAAAACGATAAGTTCGTGTCCTTTGTAGGGACATGGATGAACCTGGAAACTATCATTCTCAGCAAACTGACACAAGAACAGAAAATCAAACACCGCATGTTCTCACTCATAGGTGGGTGTTGAACAATGAGAACACATGGACACAGGGAGAGAAGCATGACACACTGAGGTCTGTTGGGGGAGAACAGGGGAGGGGCAGTGTGGGGTAGGGAGTTGGGGAGGGATAACATGGGGAGAAATGCCAGATACTGGTGATGGGGAGGAAGGCAGCAAACCACATTGCCATGCATGTACCTATGCAACAATCCTGCAAGTTCTTCACATGTACCCCAGAAACTGAAGTGCAATACATATATATACACACATATATATATATACACACATATATATGTGTGTATATATATATACGTATATACGTATGTATATATATACACACATATATATATAAAAGAATACACCATAAATAATTTTCACATATGTATAATATAACTACCACCCACATGAAATAGAGTGTTTTCCAGTACCCTGGAAGACCCTCTTGCACCCCTTCCCAACTAACGTCTCACAAGGATTACTGCTATCCTGACCTCCACCATCAGAGACTGGTGTTGCCTGCCCTCCCTCTTCATATAAAGGGACGTATGGTGTATGCTCTTTTCTTCAGCGTGGGAGATTTCTTCACTCATCATTAGTGCGTGAGATTCACCCATGTCGTGGATACGCCATTGCTCTTCAATGCTGTGAGTGTGGTCCTTTATACGGAGACGCTTCAATTATTTATGCATTCTACATGGATGAATACTTGGTATTTTCTGGCTTGGGGTGATGATGAAGCAGTTATGAATGTTCTTTTCTTGTGCATGTGGTTGGTGGATGTTATTCATTTCTCTGGGCTGCATATGTTGGATCATACAATAGGAGGACACGGAGCTGCAGTAGCTCTTTATTAAGCATCCACCAAGTGCCAGGCACTGGGGATACAGAGATGATGAAGCCATAGTTCTCATCACACGGTTCTCTGGAGTATGCCAATTCACACCCCACAGGCCAGGCGTAGTAGCTCACGCCCTCACCAACACAGGGCATTCCCAGTCTCTTCCATTTCAATCATTGTACCGGGCAGGTAGCAGTTACCTCCTTGTAGCTTTAATGTTTATTTCTCCAGTGAGTAATGAGTCAGAGCACCTGTTGGTACACATACTACCCATTTATGACTCTAGTGAAAAAACTTGTTCAAGTCTTCAAGGATCATGTGGTTCATACTCAGCGACTAACTATTGTTTTTAACCATCAAGCCCCAAGGGCTCAAACCCAGTGCCTTTCTCCTTCAGCCATGAGCAGAGCGTGAGCTCAACCTGTGGGCCTTGTGGCTGTGATATTTCCAAGCTCTTTCTCCATAACAGGGCAGCAGCCATCCTTTCTTCTACCTCCTAAGATTGTTTTGTGGATTGACTGAGATGATGCGTGCAGAGTGCTGAACACCATGCCCACTGCACAGTCAATGCTCGATACCTATTAGCTATGATTATATTAACAAGGTGTTGGCCAATTTCATCATTCTTGGGGGCAGGGGTGGCCCTCCACAAATGGCTGCTGCCCTCCAGAATGCCTGCCGTGGCTTTGCTCAGTTTGGCGTCCTTGCTGATGGCTTGTTCCCATCCAGCCCCATGAGGGTGACGAGGGGTTCTTGAATCCTTGAATCAGCTTGTTTCTTTGCTGCTGTCTGCCCTGGTAGGAGTATGTGGGGGACAGTCACTTCTCCCCAAGAGCTCTGATGGTCCCTCCAAGCTGAGGAAGAGAACAGGAACCCCTCAGGAAGTGGCCCGTCTATGGGCACTGCCACCCCAGTATTATCCACCGCCTCAGGGGTGGAGTCCAACACTACGTCTAGGACGTTTGCCTCCTGGCCCTTCTCTTTGCTTTTAGATTTCAGTGGGGGAAGCCCCCTCTCCGTCACCTCTTCCCACTTCCCTGAACAAAAACACCATTCTCCACTCTGAACTCTGCCCTGATGCAGGGGCGTCTGGCTTCCTCCACACGGCAGCCTGTCAGGTTTCGATTAGGCCAGGGAAACACCACAGGAAATGAGTCCAGGAGAGGAAGCCTGTGATTTTTTTAAATTTTGAAATACCAGATTTATTAATTTTTTTAAGGGACAGTGTCCCGGCTGTGCCAAGTCAAGGAGGAATGTGAAAAATCTGCTGCTCCAAGCAGAGAGGGAGCCGCTGGGTCCTCTGTTGTCTCCACTAAAAGCCCCTGGGAAGCTCCTGGTGTCCCGGGGAAGACAAGGTGCATCAGCTGTGAGAACATGAGTGCCGGGGTCCCGCCCAGGGCCGAGTGGGCAGCTGACCAGGTACAGCCCACCATGCCCAGCCACGGTTGGGCTCCTCTGGCTCCATCTCCTGCCTGGCCCTGTGAAGCCCAATGACCCTGACCTTACTGTCCCAGGCTTTGAATATTTCATGAGCCAACCACTTTCCTGAGCCTTGGTTTCCTCTGTTGTAGGATGGGAACTTTGAACTGAATGTATAGGTCATCTGAGACCCTTCTGGCTACAAACGCCATCAGTATTGCCTGCGAGTGGAGTAGGTGTGAGCACGATTAGGGCTGCAGGTGCCACAACAGATCTCCGCATCCCACACTGACTCGGCCACTTCCGTGCCATGACGCAAGTTACAGACCTTTCCTTAGTCTCGGTTCCTTAGCCTTGGTTTCTTCCTCGGTAAAGCAGGAATCCCAATAGTTACACCCACTCTGTGCCACTCATTCTCACTGCCTGACGTGGTAACTCACTTCATCCCCAATATGGTTTGGCTCTGTGTCCCCACCCAAATCTCACCTTGAATTGCAATAATTCCCATGTGTCAAGGGAGGGAACTGATGGGAGGTAATTGAATCATGAGGCAAGTTTTTCCTGTTCTGTTCTTGTGATAGTGAATAAATCTCACAAGATCTGACGGTTTTGTAAGGGGAGTTCCCCTGCACAAGCTCTCTTGCCTGCCGCCATGTAAGACATGATTTTGTTCTTCCTCTGCCTTCTCCCGTAATTGTGAGGCCTCCCCAGCCATGAGGAACTGTGAGTCCGTTAAATCTCTTTTCATTATAAATTACCCAGTCTCGGGTGTGCCTTTATTAGCAGTATGAGAATGGACAAATGCAGTCCCCATCTAGAGGACTATGGACTTAATGATAATCCATCAGTATTGGTTCATCACTTGTAGCAAATGTACCACACGATGTTACTAGCAGTGGAAACTATATTTCCCCATCTAGAGGACTGTATTAGAGTCCTAGCGAGCACAGAGGCAAGCACTATTATTAACCCCATTCTACAGATAAGGTAACTGAGGGTAAATAACTTGCCCTAGGTCACACAGCTGTTACGTGGCTGAACCAGTTAGGTTCCTAGCAGAGATGCAGAGTTGGTGGAAGACACATCGTAAGAGATTTACTGCTAGGGTGAGCTTCACAGTGGGGGGGCCAGCTGGGCAGGTCCAGCATCTGCAGGGTGCTCACCTCGAAGGGCGGGCAGGGGAGCTGCTGCCCACAGGTGGGGTTTCTCCTTCCTCAGGCAAGCAAAGCCTCAGCCTGGCTCTCAAGGCCTCCCAGCTGACCCACCCAGGCCCACCAGGTCATCGAAAACAGTCTCTCTTACTGAGGGGCAACTGATCATGCACTTTCATCACATCTGCAAAACCACCTCCCCGCCAGCAGCACCCAGAGGTATGGGATTGAATGACCAGGGACTGAAGTTAACAAAACTGACCGCCATGGTGGTGAAGGCGGGGCTCGCACTGGAAGGTCTGGCTCCAGGGTTCACATACTGTTTGTGTCCTTCTTATTTTTTAAATTCATGGAATTTTTAGAGTAGCTTTGGGCTGACAGAAATTGAGCAGAAAGTACAGAGAGTTTCCATTCTCTCTCATGCACACAATTTCCACTACTAGTAACATCGTGTGATACATTTGTTATAAGCAATGAACCAATATTGATGGATTATCACTAAGTCCTTAGTTTACATTAAGGCCCACTCTTAGCACTGGACATTCTATGAGTTTGGACAATTGCATAATGACCTGACCCCACGATTCCACTATCATATCCTGAGTCTCTCTGCCCTGAAAATGCCCTTGACCTACTTATCTCGCTCTCCCCTCACCCCTGGCAACCACAAATGCTTTCACTATCTCCATAGTTTTGCCTTTCTCAGAATGTCATCTTGATGATCCTACGGCCTGTGGCCTTTTCTGATGGGCTTCTTTCACTGAGCAATGGCCGTTTAAGGCTTCTCTGTGTCCTCCCAAGGCCTGGCAGCTCATTTCCTTTTGCTGCTGAATAATACTCCATGGCCACCTCCCACCGTGTATTTATCCATTTGGTGCTGAAGGACATCTGGGTTGCCTCCGGGTTTTGGATATTAGAATAAAATTGTGACACATCTGTGTGCAGGTTTTTGTGTGGACAGACGTTTACAACTTCTTTGGGTAAATACCAAGGATCATGACTGCTGGAGCGGGCGGCAAGAGCATGTTCAGTTTTGTGGGAAACTTTCGGACTGTCCTTCAGAGCGGCTGTGCCCATGATTCTATAGCCTTTCAGCAGCACCACCCACATCTAGGTATGGGTGGTCACAGAACAGCCTAGAGGACAGGCAGACACGCAGGTGGCACTCATTGAGCGAAAGGCAGGCGCGCAGGTGGTGCTCATTGTCGGATGGGCAGGGGCGAGGTGGAGCTCATTGAGGGATGAGCAGTGGCGAGGTGGCGCTCAATGCGAGATGGGCAGGCACGAGGTGGAGCTCAGTGTAGAATGGGCAGGAGCGCAGGTGGCCTCGGTGCGGGACGGGGAGGCGCGCAGGTGGGCTCCATTCAAGCTGCTATGACCACCATGTGAGTCTTTCTACACACCCTTCTCATCTCGGGGGCCCACGGAGGTGATGTCAGCCGCCCCTTGGAGCTCTGCTGTCTCCTCGGGGTTGCAGGGCCTGGTGAGGGGCTTCCCATTTAGACAGAGCCAGCCCGGCACACCCTTGGAGTCAAAGCTCAGGTCACACCCAGTTCAGCTTTGTGAACTTCTGTAGACCTTGGCATCCTGCCAGTCTCCTAGTGGGGGCTTCAGGGGGCACTGGGGATGAAGTCATGCCTGGCTGCCTGGGCGAGCTTTTCTTCTCATTTCCAAACAAAAGCATGCAGGCTGTCCAGGCCAACAAAGGCTGCCGCAGCTCACAGGAGTCATGGTGTGATCCGGCCCATGGGAGCATCTGCAGACACAGGAAGGGAACAGCCCACCCCAGGTAAGGCCTGAGATCTGGCCTCTGGCTCACCTGGCCCCTGGGCTCTCCAGGGGTGCAGTTGGAGACCTGGGAAATGGCAGCAATGACGACTCCCTGGTGGCTCTCCCCATGGGGCAAACATCTAGCGGGTCCTTACTACACATCTCACCAAGCAGGTTACCTGCAGCATCTTGTGAGAGCTCTCGTGACCGTGAGGTGGGTGCTGTGAGTCTCTCCTGATTGGGCAGATGTGACCCTGAGGCTCAGAGGGGTGATGTGAAGTTCAGGGGGTGGCTGGACTTGCCAGAGGTGACTCAGCTGTTAGGGGCAGAACCAGGGATTCTAGCCCAGTTCCTTTGACGCCAAGGCTCACAACCAACTGGAGTCCGTGAACAACTATTGAGTGCCCACTGCATACCGAATACATTTATCAATATGTGAACTCTAATTTGAGACTGAAAACCCTGTGAGGTAGATTTAATGAACCCAACGTACAGATGTGGCAATTGAATGATACCAGGGCAATTGATGACTCTCTTGTCATCAGCAGGCCAGAGCTGTTTCCTCCTGGGCATGAGGTTGGCATCAGCTGGATTCCCACCCCAGCCCTGCTGCAGACCATCTTTTTTATAATGAGTGACTCAGTGGCACAACAGCCTCATCAGCAAAACGAGAATCACACAGTCCCCCCTGCACCGGCTTCTGAAAATGACGAGCCCAGGCCAGGGCGCCACGACCTGCCAGCAATATCAATGGCTGGCATTATGCCTTGCCCCCCACACGCTCCCTTCCCACCCTGGTCTCAGCACACAGCGGCCGGCATCACCCTCTGGCCGAGACCCTTCTCAGCCGGAAGCAACCTTCAGGGGTGCCGCCTCTTCTACCCACCCAAGAGAAGCCCTGTTCAGCCTCCTTTTCTGAACATCAAACATCTCTCAGCTCCCCAATCCCAGAGCCAGGAGTCAGGCTGAGAAAGAAGGGAGCACACCGAGTAAACAGAAAGCAACCCTGTCCCTTTAATAAAATAAAAGCCATCCCAGCTCCGCGCCCAGGGCGGACACGCAGCGGGGGAACAGCATTGGACTAGGCAGAGCTCACAGCGAGGCTGAGAGCTTCCAATTTCCTGACGGGTTCCATTTCATGTAAACACGACTTAACTCTTCAAATCATTAGAAGAGCTGGCCCAGTGTCCTGGTCACCCCTGGGGTCCCTCCCTACCTTGCTCGACGGCAATTCCCAGGCAACCTCAGGATGTGGCGACGTTGTTTTTAAAGAGGCTCCAAATGGTCCCCACACCACGTTTCTCTTGAGACACAGGCAATTGGGGTGTGGTGGGGCCTTTGTAGAGATGGGAATGGATTATTTCACTGTTTCTGCAGTGAAGATGAAAGAGCGGGAGGCAGGCTGGAAAACAGACAATTCATGGGGCTGTCAGAGCTCGATTTGAATTTCATTCACACCAGGCTGAGCCGGGGTTGGGGGAGCGGGGCTTGAGGTCTTTCTCCAAAGGGAAGGGGCTGAGTGCTCACTGCTGAAGTGATAATCCAGCCTGAGAGGCCTGGCCCAGGCTGGACATTTTGTCTTCTCTGTCAAAATCCTGAGAGTCCAGGAGCAGATGGAGTGGTGTCGGCAGTCATAAAACGCCCCGCCCCACCGGGGACAAATAGGTCAACAGGAGGGATTGGCGCCATGCATGTCATAAAACCCCTCCAGGCCTGTCATGTTCCGATAAATCTTGATTTTGTAACAGAATAGCGCTGCAGTTCCCAGCCTTGGGTTTCACAGGTGAGCTGTGGGCTGATGGATGGTCTGGGAGTTGGGGGTAGGAACGAGGACAGAGGAAACCCTAGCCGACACCCACTCCAGGCTCCTGGCACTGGCAGGAAACCTGGCCTGCAGGAGGACCTCAGGCATGGGTCACCGCTGGCAGGCACCCAGGTTCCACGTGCATCGAATTGGATGAGCCGAATAACGGCGGTGATGTCCTTGCTGTCGGGCTCCTGGACTCACCTGTGGCTACACAAACAGGGGCTGCCAAGGAGAATGAGGCTGAGCCCAGCACAGCCTGGGGAATTCATTGCCCGAGGTGGGGGGCACCTGTGAACTGTCTGCTACCCCCCTGGGGGCCCTTCTGTCTTTTGCACCAAGGTGCTATCTTGCCAGTAGGAGCTCTGTGGCTGAATGTCCATCACAAACACTTCACAGGAAGGATCAGACTCCAACCCCAAAGTCTTCCAGGGTGGTAGGTGACCGCATACTGCATACATTTATATATCAACACATCAACTCTTATTCCAGCGAGGGAAGCAGGCCAGGTGGGAGAAGATGAAGCGTGAGTGACCCGTGGCCTCCTGCCTTGGGGAGGAAGAAACGAAGACTCTCGGTAACTTGCCCACAGAGAACACAGGCTCTGGTCATTGCCAGGATGGAATCTGGGCCTGGCGTGATCAGATCTTCTGGTATTTAGAAGGAAAAATCTGAATTCCAGGTGGATTCTTCCCAGTAGTAGGCATTGAGGAGTCAAATGTAAAACAGGTGCTGGCCAACATGGCAGAGCAACAGAAAGCTGGTGACTCTACCTAAGGACCTCCAGGCTTGACTTGGGCAGTAAGACCAGAAGGAGTGCAGAAGATTCTTCCTGTGAACTTCAGAGCCTATAGACTGTGGTCAAGTTTTGCATCCCGACCCCCAAGAGCAGCCTGTGCAGGTCCAGGGGTGGTTACGTGTTTTCACAAGGCAAGCTGTGGCTTTGGCTCCGTAACTCCCACTCGAGCAGACAATCTGGAATGCAAGCAAGAGAGAGTGATTTTACAGTAGGGCTAAACTTGAAGGCCTCTGATTTAGGAACATAAAAGTCAATGGTGTCTGAACTCCTGAATTTTCTCAGTGGAGATGTGTCGTGTACTCCCCTTGCACCTCATGGGACATTCTAACTGGTGCAGGCTTTGGGGCTCAGAATCTGGGGAACTGGAACTGCCAGGTTCTAATGGAGGAGGAGGGAGTTCTCTCAACCAGCACAGTGGCAGAGGCAATCCCAGCGCTGAGTGGCACCCAGGTCATTGTTCACTACCATGTCTGATCTCAGTGTGTTATGATGCCACCCTCTGCCCTGTCACTCCTTTGTGCTCCGTGGAATTTAAAAATAAAAGGTGATAACCAGCAGACCACTGCCGCCCTACTCTCATGCCCTGGGGCTTGAAAGCAGAAGGAACTTGGGTGAGTCCCAGCTCCGACACGCACTAGCTGTAATGTTGGGCCAACAGCTATTGACCACATTTGTGTTCTCTGTCTCCTTATCTTTGAAATAGGAACACAGTATTCCCATGCAAAAACTGGTGATAAGGCTCTGAATGAGGCTGTGCTCTGCATGGTGGTTCTTCAGCAACTGGTGGTCCTCACTCCTGTGGCTGCTTAAGATTTGTGTTATTTTGAGTGCATTGAGACTTATCCAGCCACTCCCTTCTCACTTACCTGGGATGGGTCCTGTCCTGCACGTTCTGCCGAGCCTTGTTGAGCTTTTGCACCTTCAAATGCCAGTTGTGTTCAGATATCTCTGGCCCCAATTAGAAGGCAACTCAGAAAAGCACGGACATCAAAGTATCACCCCACTTTGATTTCTAAGGCCTTCCCCCTGGGGACCTACTATGTGCATTTTAATAGATTTCTAAAGCTATTCAGATGATGCATGCTAAAGGCATTAAGAACAAGTTAGATCTGTCCACAGTAACACAAATAGCTTCTGAAAAAAATGTAAATTTTGGATACAGTGTGATGTGATTTATATAAACACACTTACAAACCATCAATTATTTCCGATGAATATATGACCACAGGTGTAAAATATATATACATATCTATGAGAGAGTGTGTGTGAGAGATAATTAGCTACCACAATAAAGAAGACATTAGCATTCTCCCAATTCTGGGGAAGGAGAAAGGCAACTAAAAGTAGAGGTGGTAAATTCTAAATGTTTTAAGAGAACAGTGAGTAAGTGTCTTTTTACCTTTGTAACTGGTTTCTAAGGTAAAGAAATAAAATCAAATTATTTTCAAGCTTCAAGTCATGGCATGAGAAGTCACCAATGGACTGGTCTTGAATATTCCTCAAGTCACTGAAAGCAATTCTGGTCACTTCCTGTTCTAGGACATTCAGGGGTTACCGGGGTGCCATCATACCCTGCAGGGTTCCAGGCCACTCTTTCTTTAGGTGACCCCAGGGGTGGTTGGGAGAGTGGGGAGGGTAGGACAGACTTCCTCTGCCCTGGCTGAGACCTTCTCTCTCACTCTCTAGTATTGCTTTCATGCTGGTCAAACACAGCATCTAACTTTAAAGACCAAGATCGGGGGCTTGCCAAAACCTTAGAAAATTTATTCAACAGGAAGCAGTTTCTGCAAAAGCACACTGATATGAAATAAAGCTGAAGGATTCCAAAATGCTCCCCAGAAGCCCAGTTGCTCTTCAAAAATAGAGAAACTAAATGTTGAACAGTAAGAGATTGGCTGTGTAAACTCTGAAATGCATATTAAAACAGAACATGATGTAGACATGGAAAATAATGTTGGAAAATGGCTCATGACATGAGAAACTGAGATATACATTGTTGATTCATTATTTCAAAGTTGAAAGCTATTCCTTGTAGCAAAAACTTCTGGACAAAAATAGAGGAGGAAAAAACCCAGTAGTTTGAGAGACTGCAGACACAATCTACTGACTGAATTGTGACTCCCCAGTTCATATGTTGAAGCCCTCACCCACAATGTAATGGAATTTGGGAGGTGATTCAGTTTAGATGAGGTCATGAGGATGGGACCCTCATGATGCACTTTGTGTCCCTATTAAGAGGAGACACCAGGGAGCTCTCTGCCACATGAAGACCCAGCAAGGCGGCAGCCCTCCACAAGCCAGGAAGAGCACCATCACCAAACCCAACCGTGCTGGCACAGCCTCCAAAACTACGAGAAATAAACATCTGTTGTTGAAGCCACCCAGTCTGTGTATTTGTTATGACAGCCTAAGTAGATTGAGACACAGCCCACCCACCTCTACCTGAGCCCAACAGAATGTGGCCCTGACTCAGCCACACACGTGTGTGATCCCAGGCAAATCACAGACCCCTCCTGGGTCTGGATTTCCACTTTCTATAATCTCTCGGACCAGCCATTCCCATCTTGGGTGCCCCAAACCTTAAGAGTTGATAAAGACAGTTGTGAAAGCTATTATAAAATCTTTCTAGCTATTCCAAAAAATGCCTATTTACATTGAAGTTACCTATGTCTTTAACCGATACAACAGAAAAAAGAATTCATTTTGAAAAAATAATTATGGTTTCTAGTAGACAAAATCTTTCAAATAGAGAGGTGTATTAGGGTAATGCTAGGTGCTGTAACAAATAACCCCCCAAATAAAAGTGGCTTAGCACAATAGATATTTATAACTCCATTATGTAAAGTCTAAACCAATGTTCCTGACTTAACAGGCAGCTCTCCTCCTGGTGGGAATTCTGTCTAGTGGTATTCTAGGACCTCAGAATCTTCTGAATTTCACTGGAAAATAGGGAAAGGAGAGAATCTTGGAAGGGAGATTTTCCTGGGCCATTGGCTAGACTCAGTCACATGACCACAGCTAATTGCAAGGGAGTCTGGGAAACAAAGTCCAGCTGTATTTCTAGGGGACAAAAAAGAGGTCACTGGTTTGATGAGCCACTGATTGTTCTCTACCAGAGGAGGCAAAAGAGGTCACACATAAAACAGTGCATTCATGTGAAGAAAATATAGAGCTGTTGCCGTGTGGGGTATCTTCTGTGACGTCCTGTGAGTCTGTGATTTGGGGCTCATATCTCACCTCCCAAATGATGGGCAAGGATGGTATTAAAATAGTGGCATTTGTAAAAGCCAGCTATGCCATCCCTATGGCACCAGTACCCTCAAAAATGCCCCACAATGCAACACACCAGCAGCAAATGCACCCAGATCTCCTACTTCAGGCAGCCAGACCCAGCCTGTGGCATGAGCTTTGAGGTCTGCCTCGCCAAGGTGCTGGAGAGGCTGTGTCCGGTGGGCACCGCCATCAGGCCTCCAGAGGGTCCCAGGCGCCACGATGGTGCTCTGCAGCAGGCCAGCTCCTCCTCTTTGAGCTCCTGGGTTGGTGGCCTAGGAGGTGGGAACATGGAGACCTCTGAAACATCTCTGCTTTCCAGGGGTCTACACCCAGGGGAGGGTAAGGACAGAGCCTGGGAGGTCTGGACCCAGGCAAGTCCCTTACCCTGGGAGCCTGCGTGCCCTCATCTGCTGGCCTGTCTCTTGCCTGTCCTTCCCCCGCCTCCTCACCCCACTGGTCCTCTGCAGCTTCAGGCCAAGTTTGCTGCAGCTCCACAGGGACCCTGTGTTCTTCCCTCCACATCTCTGCAGGTGCCATTTCTCCACCCCAAGCACCTGCCTCGTGTCCCCTCCTCACTTGGCCCCAACTCCTACCTATGTCTCCTGTGTCAACACAGTGTACCTTGCACACCTCGGGCTCCCTGTCCTTTCATTTCCACTCACTGCCCTGAGTCATAATCCCTGGTGACTCCTCTGCCACCCCCCACTGTCATCTCCCACTGGACCTTTAAGCCCACCTCCCCATCCCACTCTCCTCCTTCCACCAGAATCCCAGCTGGGGTGGCTCTGCAGGCTGAGCCACACACCCCACCCCAGGTTCACCAGCACACCAGCAAGGAGCCTCAGAGGCTGCAGAGACTTGGGGTGCAGGAACCAGGACCCAGGAAAGGCTGGGGCCATGGGCTGGCAAGTAGGCAATTACTGTCTGTTAACTGAATATGCACCAAGAGACAGGGCCATTTAGGGCTGGAGAATGGGAGGATGGCTAAAGGATGCAGAGGTTTCTTTCCAGGGTGATAAGAATGTTCTAGAATTGATTGAGATGGTGGTTGTGCATATGTGTGAATATAGTAAAAGCCATTGAATTGGACACTTGAAATGGATGAATTGCATGGCATTCGAATGACATCTACCTAAAGCTGATAAAAAGCAGGGTTGAAGGGTGGAATCCCATGCCCCATGGTGGAAGGCAGCAGAAGGCAGGACGGAAGGCTTTATGTCTGTCAAAGGACTTTGAAACAATTCACTAAGGCAATAAAAGTAAAGTGCCTGGCACAGCACCAACTTATTGTAAATTCTCAATGAACAGTTATAAAATGAACAAGAAGAAAGTGATGACCACCATCCCAGCATGACTTTGGAGCCGATGCCTGGACAGTGCTGGGGGTCCCTTCGCCCTGTGCAGAGCAAGCCCCTCCGTGCCTGTGCCTGGCTTCCAGGGAGGCAGGGGCCCCTTCCTAGAGAGGACAGAAGTTTGGGTAGGGATGCAGCCCACTGCCCTTTCTGCAGGGCAGCGTCAAGGCCTCCTCCACAGAGAAGCCGCCAGCCTCTTCACCAGGTTCTCAGCGGCGAGATTGGAGATCTCTGGCTTGCGGGCTGCGGCTCCTGGCTGTCAGGAGGAATGAGCCCAGGGATGATTAATGAGAGAGAAGGAAATGTAATCATGCATGCCGGCCTGCCAAGCAGCATAAATCTCTCCGGAGATTGCAGAGAGGATGGATTCCTCCCTCGCCGGGCCTTGAGAAAGGGCATCCTTTAGGTTCCGCAGAGTCTGGGGAAACCCCACAGGCCTTGAATCAAAGCTCACCTGCACAAACCAGATGGGAGCTGAGTTTGTAGGAACCCGATGCTGAGGACGGCCACCGTGCCCTTGGAGGCAGCCTGAATCGGTGACTCGCCAGGAAGCCAGGCTTGGCTGCAGATGGGGCAATGGATAAAGGCAGCGGTCATGGGCCCAGATTCGAATCCAGACTCTCCCACTCACTAGCTCTGAGGCCTGGGCGAGTTTCTTCATTCTCTTGGCTTCTCCTTGCCTGTGAAATGGCAATAAAGGATTTCTGCAGGGCATCGTGTGAAGACTGAGTTGCTAAGGGCACAGTTCTCAGAAGCAGGCCTTGGTGGGCAGCAGGCAGGCCCTGCAGGAGCTGCTGTCCTGCTCATCTTCTCTGCCACACAGTTGCTCTGCATCCTCTCATTCTATCACTGAGACACCTCGAGAAACAGGAGTTACCGGTCCCATCGTACAGATGGGAACACAGAGGCCCCGTGTATTGCATGACTTGTCCAACCTTCCACAGTGAGCAGCCTGGCCCCTCACTGAGCTGTCTGACCCGGGGTCTCTGTGACTTTTAAAAGTTTGTTCCCAGCCTCCTACAGGGCACTGGCATGGCCATTTGTCAGCACTGCCTCCAGACCCCGGGCGGCAGGAACAAATGTCGCCCTCCCACCCGCCAGCTGTCTTTGCCGCGCGCAGCATCCGAGCGGCCTCAGATCTATTTCTGAAGGGGGTGTGTTCCCCTTTGTTCCTCCTCCTGGCCATCGCGGGTCCCCTGCCCTTCTTCATCCAAATTATGAAAAGTTCTTTCAGCCCTGGGATCTGCATAGACTTTGGACTCCTTGGAGGTCAGAAACCCGAGCTGGGCACTAAGAAGACACCGACTGTTGCTGAGAAGGGAGGGACTTTAATGGTTTTAGCAGATGCCACAGGAAGGGAGGGGCCAGGGCAGCCCCAACTGCCCACCCGCAGATAACCCCTGCCCCTGCCTCTCTCTCAACGGGTGAGGCAGAAAGTCCCAGCTCTGGGGAGGCCGATAAATACTTAGGTGTCAGCCCCTGCGGGGTTCAAGACTCTTGCCTCGGAGAAGGCATTTTAAGTTCTCACAAGAAGCTTTTTGCTGAACCAGCAGGAAACTGTGCTTGGGCACTGATGAGACTAAGGACTGTGGCTTCTATAGGGAGTTCTAGAATCCCAGGGCTGCAAAACTCTGTCTGGGATTGTGCGTCACCTGGCCCAGGACTGAGCGACTCCATCCAGGGGTAGGTGGGTAAGGGTGAAGCCGGGGGCCCCGAGCACCCATGCCCGGCTCCAGGCTGGGACACTCACTGCCCACAGATGTGCCCTCTGCTCACCTCCGGGACTCCTGGGGAGGCAAGATGAGAGGTTTTATTTGCACAAAGGGGGTCTGTTTATTATTCATGAGAACAACTCTGTTTAGAAGACAGGATGGAGCTTTTGTTTTCTTTTTAAGGTCAGACAGCCACATAGCTAAAAATTCAAGATACGAAAAGTTACCTCCCTCTCGCCTGTTCCCACAGCCACCTTCCCAGGGTGCCTATGTTTACAGATGTTTTAGGCCTGAGAGCATATAATTACATGCGTATAAGTAGGTAAGTACATATCCTTACATACGTGTAAATATACACAGACATACACACACTCGGTCGTGCACCACTTAAAGACAGGGATACATTCTGAGAAACGCATCACTATGTGATTTTGTCTTTGTGTGAACATCAGAGAGTGCACTTACACAAACCTAGATGGCACAGCCTATGACACACCTAGGCTGTAGCGTACAGTCCATGGCTCCTAGGTTATAAACCTGTACAGCGTGCTATACACTGAATACTGTAGGTAATTGTAACACAATGGTAAGTATGTATCTAAACATCAAAAAAAGGACAAAAATATGGCATGATTATCTTAGGAAACCACCATCATACATGCAGTCCACTGTTGGCGGAAGCGTTATGCAGTGCATGACTGTATACACACACACACACACACACACGCATGTTCACACACACACTATCCACACTGCTTTGCACCTTGCTGTTTTCAGCCATCTCTTTTGGTGATAAGTACCTGTCAGCATCTAAAGAGCTGTGATTCTTTTTCGCGGCTGTATACTACTCCCTCAAACAGCCCATTCATCATCTATGTATTTAACCGGTCCCCTGGAGACAGGCCCTTCATTTTAAGTATTACTTTTCTCATGGAATGGGAGTATGTTTTGCCGGGGGAGGGGTACTGCTTGTGAGGGACAGGGAGGGCTTGGTGAGAATTTGGGGTCTAGAGATGTGAGTTAGCCTCCTGACCTCTTGGTCATTATCTGTGTATCCTGTACTACCCTCAGCCACCCCCACCTGTCCACCAGGCAATAAACAGGACACAGAGACCTTCATGAATACAACACACAGCTGTTCAGGGCAGAAAAGTTTAGCTATTCCATCCTGAGCTCTGAAGGCAGCCTCACCTGGGATCACATTCCCGCCCTACTTCTTACAAACCAGGTGCGCTCGGCAGAAACCTTTCCTTTGAGCCTTATTTGGGGCATAATTACGACAGTCCCTGCCCAGGTTAATTTTATGATTAAATGAGATTCACCAGCACACATCCAGCCACTCGACGTCAGCTGGCATCAGCGCGTGCTCAATGCATTTTTGCTTTTGCTGTTGTCATCATCACTGGGGTGGCGGTGGCCCTCCTGATACACCATACCCTTGTGCACAGATGTTCCCCACAATGCAGTTATTCCAAACCCGCAGCACTATTGGGGCTCAGAGACTCAGCACAGCTGGTGGGGATTACCACTTCATCCACCCCCGCAGGTGCTCCGGAGGCCACTTCCTCTCCCGCTGTCCCCCCGTGTGTCTTTGAATATTAGAACACACACGATTCCTCTCTGCTGGGGGAATCCTGCCTGGAGGCAGGGGATTGAACCAAATGACCTTTTGACCTCTTGCCCAACCCCAGCCCCAGGATTCGAGATCAGCCGGCCTGCACATGGGCCAATGAAATTAGCCACTCCTTCCAGAAAGGCGAGTGTATTCGGCACTCTACGGCTCCCAGGGGCTGTCTCAGATAAGACTTGCTCCAGGCTCTTTTCTTCCCCCCGGGACTTGTGGAAATTTCTGAGTCTGTTTGACATCAACTCCTGTCCTTCCAGTCCCACCACTGGCCTTCCACTGACCTTTGGAGATCGCGGAGAGAAAATGTCATTTTTCCCCTAACCCATTGAACTCTCTGAAAGGACAAAGTGACAGAGCCCAGCATGGCCTCTCCAGAAAGGCCTCCGGCCCCCACCATCACTGTGACTTAGAAAACGCACCCACACCCAGCTGAGGCCAAGAGGAACTGGCCGCCCCTTACACTGAAAATGAAGTGAAACCTCCCGAGAGGCTTCTCCGGAGAGGCTGGGAAGAGCGGCAGGAAGGCAGGAGGATGCCGATAGGACACCGGGGAAGAGGAGGAAATGGCCCGCTGGGTCTAGACACCTTATCTGGCCCCGCGCGGGCACCAGCTCCACACTCATCCATCGTCCCCTGGAATGGACTTCCTGCCTCGGGACCCGCGCCAATGACCTCACCCCCTTGCTATCTCGACGGTCCCGCTGCTGCCCGCTCTGGGCTCTCAGGAATTAGGGGGCCAGATAACAAGTCTAGACAGCTCAGAAGTTTGAAATGGATTATTCTCAGGGGGAGGAGGATGGCTAGCAGGGAGCTCTAGGGACTCAAATGCCAAATCCCTGGACTGTGTTCAGATTCCAAGTGGGAGTCCAGGCATTTGCTTTCTTCCTCTGTGGCCCCACCGCCCTGAGGCTGGCAAGGAGTACAGCAGCTGCCACGAAGCCACCAGGGTCTGGCTCCCCTGGCCCGGGCAGTGGGCACTCCACTTGCTCCTCCCTTCTGTCAGCTTCAGGTGAGCTTCCAGGGCCACCTCTGCAGAGCTGGACAGGGATCTCCAGGCCAAGAAGGTGACGGTACCTCACCACCCTCAACGCATTCAGCCCCAGGAGCAGGAGTGAGCCACACAAAGAACGGAAGGAAGTCCACCATGGAGCGGAGCTCCTCCCGAGGGATCTCGGTGCTGAGTGGTTGCCCAGACAGCAAGCATTTGCCATGAAGCGCTCGTCGGTGCCCTCTCTGCCCCTTCTCCCACCCTGTTATGAATCCATTGTGTTCCCCAGAAATTCTCATGTTGCCATCCTCACTGCCAGTCCCTCTGAATGTGACCTTATTTGGAAATGGGGCCCTAGGAGATGTGATTCGTTGCACTGAAGTCGCTGGAGTAGGACTGGCCACTCACCTGTTATGGCTGGTGTCCTTATAACAAGACCCCTCACAGACGGGCAGGCCAGAAACGCCCAGAGCCACTGTGGTTGCGTGCAGCCCCGGGCCAGGGGCAGTGAAGCACTGAGATGTAACCCTGCGTGGCTGCAAACTGTGAGGGCTCCCACAGTCTCCCAGAGCTCCCCGGAGGGTGGAGCCCCGGTTGCCCGCCATGGTCAGCCGATCAACAGTACACCCTGCACTGGCTTCTTCCCTTCCCCGGGTCCCTTCATCCCACCCTTACGCTTCCTGAGATCCCCTCCCAGACTGCCTGCACTCCCACCCCGGGCTCTGGGCTGGGTGGAGGGGAGACAACTTGCCATGAATTCTGGCCAGGAAGAGGAGACACAGTCTTGGCTGCACATGGAAGGGACAACCCTAAATACACTCATGGGTTTTCACAGAACACTTGTCCCCAGACTAGAACCAACCTGATGAGTATCATGAAATCGCTAGTTCTCTCTACAGCCATTCCGTCTCTTAATTGATCATTTTAATTATAACCAGGTGTATGACTGCCCTTCCCCGAGATTCACCACCCTGCCCTTCATTCTTTTATTTTGTTGGGGCAGGGGATGGAGTTCGCTGTATCACCTAGGTTGGAGTGCAGTAGCGTGATTTTGGCTCACTGCAACCTCCGCCTTCTGGGTTCAAGCAACTCTCCTGCCTCAGCCTCCCAAGCATCTGGGACTACAGATATGCACCACCACTCCCAGCTAATTTTTTGTACTTTCAGTAGGGGGTTTAACCATGTTAGCCAGGATGGTCTCGATCTCCTGACCTCTTGATCCACCCACCTCGGCCTCTCAAAGTGCTGGGAACCTTCTTATACACAAGCTTATACACTCTTTTGCAGAAATAAAACTCTACATGCTCTAGTAGTCTTCCACAATGCTCCAGAATGCTTCCCCCATGCCTCACTTACTCTAGTAGACTTTCACCATAAGAATCCACATTTTTAAGCTGTCCTGTGTTTTGTTTTATCTCTCCTTTACTTCCTTCTTATTCACTCAATAAAACTTACTTATCTGATGTATGAGGCCATCAGATCTGCCATCGTGTAGCTCTGGATTAACCATCCACTGATGGAGATCAGTGGGAAAGGAATAGAAAGTTTTCACTTAAGTAGGTTGAATAAACTGACCCCACCCTTCATTCTTAGTGAAGACCTAAGGTCCCAGGTAAGGGTGACTCCACATCTAGATTCTGGGATGTGAACAAAGGTGATGCCCAACTTGCAGCTTGTGGCTTTAAAGGGTAGACATATGCCTGCATCCCTCCTTTCCTCCATCATGCTGTCTAAAATGCAGGTGTGATGGAGGCAGATACGACTTCTCCCCCTCCTCCTTCTCCTTCTCCTCCTCCTCCTCCCCCTCTTCCTCCTTTTCTCTTCCTCTTCCTTCATTTTTTTTCTCCTCATCCTCTTTTCTCCTCCTCCTTGTCTCACACTAAGGCAGTATGAGGTTTAAAAGCACCGTGCAATCTTAGGTTAACCTTTCTCCATCAGAGCCAACATTGAAGCTTCTGACCCTAGCATCCCTTTCATTTATCTTAGAGAGCCCAAGATAGACTTCATTTACATTTATCCAAAAACAACAAAGTGGGAGAAATAAACGATGGTCAGGAATTCAGGTGAACCCAGGAAGTGCAGGGAAAGGGGCTCCTTCCAGGAAAGGCCAGGGGGAGAGAAGCAGCCTGTTCCGATCAAATCTGAAAAAAGCTGCTTTCCGGGGGCGAGGTGGCCTGACACACGGCGGGCAGGTCACCGGGAACCCCACGTGGGGGAATTTCCTAGAATGGCAACGCGCAGGGACAATGGGTCAGTCAGGTCTTTAATTGCCAGAAATTATCTTGATTTCATGGCAATGCTGAAGTGTTTAGAAAGCCTGTGTTACATAAAGATAAACTCGTGTGAAGACCAGGCTGACGAGCAGCCAAAAGCAATGAGGAATGTGAGTTCCACACCGGCTGCTGCCGATGGGTTCAGCAGCACATTTTTTCAGGCACAGAGCAGGAACGGAGTGTATCTGAGAGACTGAGAAAGCATCACCTGTGAGCCCGGCCCTGTGTGTTGGCCACAGGAGGCCGGCTCGGTGGCTGTCCCTGGTGCCCGCTGATCCTGATCTGCGCGTAGCTTCAGGCTGGGTAGGGGGGTGGCGTGTGGCTCACTGGAAATGACCCTTCCTGGGACCAGTGCATGGGCTCAGGGCCAGGGCTGGGCTGGAACACTCCTGCTCCTTGCCAGCTGTGGGTCCTGACCTCACCTAACCTCTCTGAGCGCATTTGGTGCGCCTCTGAAATGAAGCCAATGGCGCCTCTTGAGTTTGGTACCTGAGGGTACAGAGTAATATTGGGAGAATTATTTCCCATCAGCTCTCCTCCTCCTCCCTTTCCCTTTGAGACATGAAAAGAAGAACTTGGGCTGACATGGGCCTGGGGCACATGCAACCAGGTGTGGAGGTGTAAGGTGTGGCGTGAGAGCGAGGTGTGTGAGTGTGAAGTGTGAAAGAGTGAGGTGTGTGATTGTGAGGTGTGGTGTGTGAGGTGTGTGAATGTGAAGTGTGGTGTGAATGTGAGGTACATGATTGTGAGGTACATGATTGTGAGGTGTGGTGTGAGAGTGAGGTGTGTGAATGTGAAGTGTGTGCATGTGAAGTGTGTGAGTGTGAGGTGTGTGATTGTGAGGTGTGGTGTGAGAGTGGTGTGTGAATGTGAAATGTGGTGTGAGGTGAGTGTGAGGTGCGTGACTGAAGTGTGTGAGTGAGGTGTGTGAATGTGAGGTGTGGTGTGAGTGTGAGGTGTGAGAGTGAGATAAGGTGTATGAGGTGTGAGGTGCATGTAAGGGAAAAGGGTGAGAGTGAAGTGTGAGGTGTGGTGTGATGCATTTGGTGTGGTGTGAGAGATGAGGCATGTGAGTTGCGAGGTGGGTGTAAGGGTGAAGGGTGACAGTAAAGTGTGATGTGTGAGAGTGAGGTGTGGTGTGAGTGAGGTGTGGTGTGGTGTGTTTGAGGTGTGAAAGTGAGGTGAGATGTGTGAGGTGCAAGGTGGATGTAAGGGTGAAGGGTGAGAGTGAAGTGTGATGTGGGAGGTGTGGTGTGAGGTGTGGTTTGAGTGTGATACATGGTATGACTGTGAGGTATGGTGTGTGAGATGTGAGTATAAGGTGAGTCAGTGTGAGGTATGGTGTGAGTTGGAGTGTGATGTGTGAGGTGTGTTGTGTCTAATTGTGACATGTGAGTGTAGGGTGTGAGGTGAGGTGTGAGTAAAGTATGAATGTGAGGTGTGTGAGTGTAAGGTGAAGTGGTGGAGTGTGAAGTGTGAATGTGAGGTGGCAGGTATGAGATGAGCAAGTGTGAGGTGTGGTGTTAGTGTTGGATGTGACGTGTGCTGTGTGAGATGTGTGAGTGTGAAGTATAAGTGTGAGGTGTGTGTGAGATGTCTGAATGTGAGGTGTGAGATGTGTGAGGTGTGAGAGGTGTGTGAGGTGGTGTGAGAGATGTGTGTGAGGTGAGGGGTGTGAGATGTGTGAATGTGAAGTGTGTGTGAGATGTCTGTGAGGTGTGAGATGTAAGGTGTGGTGTGAGAGGTGTGTGAGGTAAAGTATGAGTATGGGATGTGTGAATGTGAATTGTGAGGTGAAGTGTGACATGTGCCTGAGGTGTGACTGAGTACAAGGTGTGAGGGGAGGTATAAGATGTGTGAGTGTGAGGTATAAGTGTGAGATGTGTGAGTGTGAAATGAGCTGAAATGTGAAGATGTGAGTGAGGTGTGACTGAGTAAAAGGTGTGAGGTGTGAGTGTGAGTTCTGTGTGAGGTTTGAGTGTGAGATGTGTGTGTGAGGTGTGTTAGTGTGAGATGTGTGGTGTGCGAGATGTGTGAATGTGAAGTATAAGCATGAGGTGCATGTGAGATGTCTGAGTGTGAGATGTAAGATGTGTGAGGTGGTGTGAGAGATGTGTGTGAGGTGTGACTGAGTGTGAGGTGAGGTATGAGTGTGAGATGTGTGATGTGAAGTGTGAGGTGAAGTGTGACACGTGCCTGAGGTGTGATTGAGTACAAGGTGTGAGGGGAAGCATGAGATGTGTGAGTGTGAAGTGTGAGATGTGTGAGGTGTGGTGTGAGTGTGAGGTGGTGTGAGAGATGTGTGTGAGGTGTGACTGAGGTGAGGTATGAGCGTGAGATGTGTGAATGTGAAGTGTGAGGTGAAGTGTGACACGTGCCTGAAGTGTGACTGAGTACAAGGTGTGAGGGGAGGCATGAGATGTATGCGTGAGGTGCGTGTGAGATGTGAGTGTGAGAAAGCATGGGGTGGCTGTGTGAGTTAGTGGAAATCCCCCCGCAGAGGAGTCAGGAGCCTGGAGAAGTGGCAATACTTGGAAGGAAAATCAAGTCAACGTTTTCACAGGCACGTCACTTGCAGTAAGAATGTATACTGGTTTTGGCAGCTACCTACATGTGCAGTAAGAGCACAAAAATATGGACAGAAGGAAACACCCCAGCTTCTGAATAGAGGTTCCCTTTAGGGCTGGAAAGACGGGGAAGAAGGGAAGGAGGGAAATGGGATACAGTGGGAGCCTCTGGCTGTCTTGAAGTTTTTAAATAGGCAAAACGGAACATGGGTTAATTCTGAGAGCTGGCATAGCGAGATACCAATAAACATGAGAAACTGACCATCACTATCAGCCATCGGGAAATGCAAACTAAAGCCACACTGCAACCCTCTTCACATCCTCCAGACTGGAGGGAGGGAGCAGCAGTCATCCGGTACTGAGGCGTCGTGGAGCAGCTGGAGCTCCCGGATGCTGTGGTGGGGGTCGCGTGGTGCCACCACCTTGGAAAAGTGTTCAGTGGTGCCTTACATGGCAAAGCACATGCACACCCTGTCACCCAGCAACTCCACGCTAGCTGTGTGCCCACTCCACGGGTGAACGCGTCCCTCAGAAGACATCTCAGGAAGGTTCCCAGCAGCACTATTATTCATAACAGTTAAAACCCAGCCTTATACCTCCAACACTGAGATCAGCTCAGCAAGTGAGGTCTCTTCTCACAGCGGAACACAATAGAGCCATGAGAACAAGCAAAGCCCACAGCTCCATGCAGCTGAGGACGGCTCTCAGGGCGATGAGGAGTTCCTGCTGCTGGATTCCATTACCATTGACTTTCATCAAGTTCATCCACAGGCACCACCAATCTCTTAGAGATCAGGGTAATGGTCGGCCTTGGGTGGTAGTGACTAAAGGGGCCTAAGGGGCTTCTGGGGTTCAGTGGTCATATTCTTTTTTGTTTTGAGACAGGGTCTCACTCTGTTGCCCAGGCTGGAGTCCAGTGGTGTGCTCATGGCTCACTGCAGCCTCAACCTCCTGGGCTCCAGCAATCCTCCCCCCTCAGCCTCCCAAGTATCCAGGAACACAGGCACATGCCACCACACCCAGCTGATTTATTTTTTGTAGAAATGAGGTTCTCACTGTGTTTCCCAGGCTGATCTCAAATTCCTGGACTCAAGCCATCCTCCTGCCGCAGACTCCCAAAGTGCTGGGATTACAGGTGTGAGCCATTGTGCCTGGCCTTATATTCTGCTTCTCTGAGTGCTGGTGACACGGGTGTGATCACTCTGAAAATTCTTCAGCCCGCGCCCTTAGGATTTGTGCACTCTTCAGACTATATCTTATACTTTAATAAAAACGTCTACTTCGAAAACTATCTTTAAACATCCCTATGGGGGATATGCTGTTATCTATCTTTATTTTCCAGATCTTTGGTATATTTCATGATTTTAAAAATAAACACAAAGATATACAGCAATAGGAGATGCAGGGATTCAAGCTAGTTACTGAAAAGGGTTTAAGGGGTAGGCAGAGAGTGGGGCTATTTCCCAGGGATTAGCTCATGAATTCCCGCATCAACCCCTGAACGTGCACCAGAGACCACAGCTCTGAAGCACAAGGCAAGGAAGCTGCCCATGGCCACAGTGATCCACACGATCCACACAAGCCTCTCTGAACCTTCTGCCCTGGCCCGGGGTGGCTGCCGGCCACATGGTCGGACGAGTTCTCTCAGAAGGAGGACAACAAGAATGGCAGCCTCTTCCAGCTCCAGTGCCCTCAGCGCCTGCACTGGGAAGTCAGGGAGAGTTACCAGGTCAGCATTCCAGGCCACAGAGGAGTTTCAGTTACACTGCAAGGACTCGGGAGTTCTGTGGCCATCACCGGCTGATTTGTTCTGGGTCACAAGGCTATCAGAGGCTGCGCAAAGTCAGGGGAATGAGGAAGCCGGTGGTTTATGTGGGTGCCTGTGAGCAAAGACAGGAAATGACAGAGATTTGCTCCTCGGAGAAGCCACAAAGCTTGGGGCGAAGGGGCAGTGTCCACACTGAGCCTCCTCCTGCCCTTTGGATGATAGAAGCGCATGCTCGATCTCATCCACGCACCGCCACTGCCATTTTCAAGATGAAAGCATCTTTGAGAGCTGAGGCATTCTTAGCCCTTTCTCAGTCCCAGGGCCCCCCAGGGGGTATGTCTCCGAACACCAGATCCCAGGCAAGGTTCCTGCACAAAACACAGCACCCCCCTCCCACAACCACACACACACACACACACACACACACACACACAGGATCAGGGGTCTCATAAGTTCAGGGCAGGCTGCCGACAACAGACTCCTCAGGAAGTGACACTGAACAAAGGATTTTGTTTCAGGGCGCTCCCAACCCCCAACTTCTCACCAGCTTTATTGAGATGTCACTCAAAGCCCACACAATTCAACCACTTAAAGTGTACAATTCAATGAGTTTTGGCGTGTTCACAGAGTGCTGCAGCCATCACCACATTCAGAACCATTTCAGTCAATTTTAGAACATTGTCATCGCTCTGGAAAGAAACCCAGCACCCCTTAGCGATCACCACCCCCCAACTTCTCCCCTTTCCCCCAGTGCTAGAAACATCTAATCTGCTTCATGTCTCCGTGGGTTTGCTTGTTTAGGACATTTTCTATACATGGATCCATTTAATACCTCGGGGCTCTCTCATCTCGCATCCTATTTTCAAGGTTCATCCTTGTTGTAGCTTGTGCCAGAGCTTCATTCCTTCCCGTGGTGGAATAATACTCTGTTGTGTGGTTAGATGGCATTTTGCATAGCCATTGACCACTTGATAGGCATTTGGGTTTTTTGTATTTTTAGCCATTATGAATCACTCTGCTATGAGCATCTGTGTACAGATACTTGTGTGGATGAATGTATGCAATTCTCTGGGATAGCTGGCGTAAGCTATGCCATCTGCAGAGCAAGAACCGTGTGGCATGCCCTCGAGGACGTCACCCTTGCTGCGTGCAGTAGAAGACAGGGAGAAAGGTGCGGTGCTCTTATAGAATCCCAGCGCACATCACACAGTGAGGCCCTGTGGATACTTGATGAAGAAATGATGCAGTGGACGAATGTATCTGGGCACTTGGCCATAACAGATGCTTGAATTTTAGGTGTTAGTGTGTGCTGACCCTGCCTCCTTCTGTCACCCTCTGTGGGACAAGGTTGGCCTAAGGAACTTTCCCCATGTGATTCTAAGAGGTGCTCGAGGTAGGGGGGCAGTGTGTGCCTGCCCTCGGGGCATCTTCAACAGTCCATCCAAATGGGACCATGGGTGGGAGGAAACACGTGTGGAAAACTTTTCTCCAAGAAAAAGAGCAGGCATAACCCCATGACCGCTCGCCTTCATGGTGATCACAGCACAGACTCTGGAATAGACATGACGTGGTACTAAATCCCAACTCCAGCTCTGACTAGTGTATGACCATGGGTAAGAAATTGGTGTCTCCCAGCCTTGGTTCCCCTCTGCATGGTGGGGACCACAATGCCTTACCATTTACAGGTATAGGCTGGGGTTGTAAAGCTCCTGCAAAGGTCTGATGTGGAGTCAGCACTCCGGAACCAGCAGTGCTGCAAAGTGAAGTGGCCACAGCACGTAGACCCACACCCAGGTGGAATGGTGTCGATCACTCAGGGTGCGCACCCAGGGGGAACGGTGTGGATCATTCAGGGTGTACACCCAGGCGGAATGGTGTGGATTGCTCAGGGTGCACACCCAGGCGGAATGGTGTGGATCGCTCAGGGTGCACACCCAGGGGAATGGTGTGGATCGCTCAGGGTGTACACCCAGGGGGAATGGTGTGGATGGCTCAGGGTGTGCACCCAGGGGGAATGGTGTGGATCACTCAGGGTGTGCACCCAGGGGGAATGGTGTGGATCGCTCAGGGGCCACACCCAGGGGGAATGGTGTGGATTAGTCATGGTGCACTCCCGGGGGAATGGTGTGAATCACTCAGGGTGTGCACCTAGGAGGAATGGTGTGGATCAGTCCAGGTGCATTTGGCTACAAGTAAGGAATAGAAAAGAAAGAGGTTGGGCTGCAACCCGTGGTGATTGCCACAGGGTGCACACTCAGGAGGAATGGTGTAGGTCACTGAAGGTGCGTGTCCAGGGAGCCAAGTAATGGTGTGAATAGATGCTTTATTTAGGAAACTATTTATTTCTCCTTATTTTAAGGAGCATTGCTGATTCTCTGGATACCAAGTAGCATCCTGGCTTAAAAGGATTTGATGAATCTAGTGAATTGAGTATAGAGAGACTCCAACACGGGTTTGTCTTGACCTCTCTGGAATAGACATTCTTAGGAGCATTCTGAAATGTTATACACAGTAGATGTCATGGCCCCTAGACCAGGCTGACTTGAGAGGTTTTGTTCACCTGGCAAGCAGAACCTTTGCCATGCACATGAGACCTTACCCAAGCACCTGTGGTCTGGCGTCCTTTCCTTCACATTTTTCTTGGGTAGATTTCTTTTTTCCAGTTCAACCTCCAAGAGTCTCCTCCCAAGCCCTGCAGGAAACTGTCGTATGACAAGCTGTAGCTACGACAAGTCGAAGTCCCCGCCCTTTTCTTTTTCACCCCTGTGCTCTTCAGAGTGCGCTATACAGTTCAGAAATAAAGTAGGAGAAATGTTAAGTCCTTTTGTGTTTCATTTGGGACCGTGTTTTGCATGGGCTACAAACCATTTTCTCCACAGCGATCTCATATGTTGCCTTAAACCTTAACAGCAGAGGAACCAAAACCGTTGCTCCAACCATAGCTTTTTGTGGCAGAGATAAGACAGTTATCAAGTCATGCTCAGGGTTGTCCTCATGGTCACAAGGTAGCTGCTGCTGCTGCTGCTCAAGACATCATGTTACTTCCCAACGTTCAAAGCCATAAGTACAAGGAGGGAGGAGAGAGAATATCTCTTTCTATTTGTATTTATGTGCTTCTAAACACACAAGTATTTTCTTCTAAGTTTTTGGTCTTGCCATTCACATTAAACTTCTGGATAAATCTGGTATTCATTTTTGTGTACAGTGTTAAGTAGGAATCCCGTTTCATGTTTTAACATACAGTGTTTAAATGACACAACTGAATGTCTTCATCTTTTCTTCTGTGGATTTTGCTTTGAAACTAGTGCTGTGTTCTCATTAATACATCTCCCAAGCTAATTTTGAGGTCAGGGTACTTGTCCTGTGGGTTCAGATATTTTGGGATGTTTTCAGAAAGTGGATGGGGTGGGGGACAGGTGTGCTGCCCAGAAATATTCCAGACATTGATTTGTCTGGGGATTCATGGAAGAGTACACGTGTGTTGGCACTCGTGATATTTTCCACATCTAAGATCTCAGCTGCCAATCAAATTATGAAGTAAACAGAGCTGCTGTCTCCATCCTTCATTGTACGCAGGAGACAGCCGAGGCTTTCAGGGTGGCTCTTGCAGGTGGCCCTTTCCGTGGAACCCTGATGGCTCTTCTTGTAAGTTCAGATGGCCACCCCTCCCCAGTGTCACGGAGGCCTGACCACTTCCTCATCAAGGATGTTCCCCATACAGAAGACAGACCCATG
The DNA here is from genome assembly GCA_963573385.1 of Cacajao melanocephalus. Lineage (NCBI taxonomy): Eukaryota > Metazoa > Chordata > Mammalia > Primates > Pitheciidae > Cacajao > Cacajao melanocephalus. The sequence goes on along the minus strand of CAUYLG010029464.1, from coordinate 91,316 downwards.
GTTCTAAGGGACTTAGGCTGGGCTCTCCACACACTTCCATCTATATCGTGGAACCCTCCGGATATTAACCATGGTGCTCCTTCCTCTTTGGCACCTGAAGGCAACACAAGCATCAGTGTGGCTCCACAGCCCCTAGTCCCATTTGGATTGATTCAGTGAGGATGTGCCAGGCTCTGATTTCACTGATTCCTGGACACAAGCTCATGTTCCATGAGAAAGCTCACTTTACAGCAGGCCAGGGTATGGGAAGACAAGAGCCTTGTCACTCTTTGGACACATTTGGTCACTTATCATTTGTGCCTTCAAAGCACCGTATTTGGGAGCCAGATATTTTTCATAAATAAATGAGGTCAAAAGCTGATAAAAATCAATGCATCTGAAACAACGCATGGTTCCTGGTTCGGCTTTCCAGCGGATATCTTGTGGCCCGGCAGGTCCCTTTGAAATATTCACAACAACAGAAAGGCTTGTTTTTCCATCCAAGGCAAATGGAAATACTCGCAGTAGGGCAAAAACAGATATTGTTTGGGGCCTGGAGCCTCTCAGACAACCAATCGATCTGTGGGCATGGAGGATGTTCACAACTTTGCTGAGATCATCTGTGAGAGGAGGGGTCTTCACGTCACATGGAAAGACAGGAGACTGTCTTATGGTGTAACCTTTGTAAGAAAGAACTCAGGTGTGAACAGAGTAGTTTCTGGAGCTAGATGAACCTGGGTTGAAATCCTGGTGCAACTGCTTGCTAGTTACCTTGCCTTTCAGAGCCTCAGTTTACGTGTCTGACAGACAGGATATTAGTAGTTACTTACAGGGGCTGGGAGGCATAAATGACTTAAATCACATCATTAAGTCCTAACTTAGTGGTAGTTCTCCATATTGTTAATATTTCCATGTCAGAAGTTGATAAAGTGTAAGTCCTTGTCAAATAGCTCATTTTTTATCCCGTACCATCACATCCAGCATTATTTTGTCTTACACTTGTTGTTTCATGTCATTTTCAGAACCAGCAGGTATTAGCTGAGTTAGGCCCTATGGATGCGTCTCTTCTCTCCACCTAGGGGCAGGGGCCAGGCCTGGTACTCTTTCTGTGCCCACATGGGACTTTTATTAAGAATAATAGTTCATGGTAACCAAGTCTGGAGGCACTCACACATGCCAGGTGAGGCTCTGAGTACTTCCCACATACTAGTCACTTATTTAATCCTCACAATAATCCATGCCAGGTGGAGGGCACTATGATTATCCCAATTTTACAGATTGAAATTGAAGCTCAGAATGGCAGATTAACCTCCCCAGCACCATTCAGCTTGTATGTGGCAGGACCAGGGTTCACCCAAGACAGCCTACCCTCTCTGTCAAATCATGTTTCATCTATCAGTGGAGGAGTGAAAAAGAGTTCCAGGGGTCAGGGGTCAGCAGTCATATCTGGAATAGTCATGTTTGGGTGAAGTCAGGACACAAATATAAATCAAAGGTGTTAGAATGTAACGTCATGGCCACTACTGCAGAAAACAGCTTGGCAGTTCCTCAAAAGATGAAACCTAGAGTTAGTGTATGACCCAGCAATTCCACTCCTGGGTGTATACCCAAGAGAACTGAAAGCAAGTGTTTAAACACAGACATGTACACACATGTTCATAGCAGCCTTATTTGCAATAGCCAAAAGGCAGAAACAGCCCAAAAGTCCATTAGCAGATGAATGCATAAACACAAAATACGGTCTATCCACCTAAGTGAATATTAATCAGTCTTAAAAAGGAATGAAGTTCTGACACATGCTGCAATTTGGGTGAACCTTGAACACATCATGCTAAGTCAAAGAAGGTAGATACGAAACATCACCTATTGTATGATTCCATTTATATGAAATGTCCAGAATAGGTAAATTCATAGAGACAGGAAATGAGTTAGTGGCTTTTAGGCCTGAAGAGAGAGGAATGAGAAGAGATTGCTAATGGGTATGGGATTTCCCTTTGGGGTGACAAAAATATTTTGGAACTAGACAGAGGTGATTGTACAACATATTGAATACACTAAGTGCCACAGAGTTGTTCACTTTAAAAAAATTAATCTTTCCCAGACAAAGCCAGTCTGCAAAGAATGGAAGAAGTCCCTACTTCTTCGAATGTGGGGACATCAACTCAAGGCAACAAGAAATATAAAAATCCAAGGAGACATAACACCACTGAAAGAACACAATAATACCCTGATAGAATACCCCAAAGAAATGGAGATATATTAATCACCTGACAAAGAATTAAAAATAATTGTTTTAAAGAGGCTCAGTAAACTTCGAGAAAATACAGAGAAACAATTCAATGAAATCAAGAAAACTATAATGAAAACAATTAACTTTAAATTGAATGTCAATACAAAATGAAAAACATGAGAATATGAGAAGAGATTGGTACTTACCAATCTTTGCTAACAACCACTTCTGTGCAGATGTTGCCAGGTTCTAAATGCTTTCTGAATCTAAATCTGCGACACTGGGTTCAGAGAGAACGTTTAGTTCACTGGGAATGAAAGTCTTGCTCATATCTACCTGGAGGCTGAGAGCCTCCTCACCCAGCCTCCACAGGCCTCAGCAAATGTTCTCATGAGAAAGACGTCATCTCACATGTGCTCTCTTGTGGGGAAATGGCAACATCAAGGCAAATAAGCATTAATGTGGGAAGTCCTCAAATTCTCTGGCCTGAATTGCTTCTGTGTGTGTGCATGCGTGCGTGCGTGCGTGTGTGTGTACACGTATCAGCTAAGGAAACAGAGGAGAGTCCTGAGTATATGAATAGGCAAAGTCCACTCTGAGCAGGGACCCAATAAGCCAGGTCAACTCAGGAGCAGAGCTAGAATCAAGATGTCTTGGTGGAGCAAAGTGAAAGGCCCAAACTTGTTCTTGCCAGATGTTGACTCTCTGGCACATGGCGATGGACCACAAAGCCACCACCCAAAGATGGAGTGAAGGGCAAATGACTGTAAGCCTTTCCGAACAGTGTAATTTATTCATTCACTCATTCATGCAACCAGTATTAACTGAGCGCCTATTACATGCTGGTGGGAAAACCTAATAAACAATCCAGTTCATGCCCTTGTAGAATTTATATTCTAGAGACACATAGATAGTGATTAAAGTTGTGGCAAGTGGCCTGGGGAAGAAGTAGAAAGTGCCATAATCAATTTTAAGAAAGCCTGACCTTGCCAGTGAATCAGGGAAGGCTTCCTGGAGGAAGTAGTATTAACTAGGAAAATAAGGGAAAGAAAGCACACCCCAGGAAGAGACAACACTGTGTCCCAAGCCCCAGTTAAGAGGGAGCATAGTGAGTCTGAGGGATGGAAAACGTCCATGTCCAGAGAGTAAGGGCCAACAGGTACTACTGCCTGGATGTTCACTACCTGCCACGCATGGCACTCAGCCCCGTACCACAGCACAATCTTTTAATCCTCATGACAGTCTTTGAGGTGGGCTCTACAGTCATTCCTATTTTCCAGGTGAGGTTGCTGAAGCACAGAGAGATTCATGAACTTCCCCTGAGTCCCTCACTAGAGAGTGTGGGGCTGGAATGTGCCCAGTGAGCTTCAGAGCCAGTGCTCTTGAGCGGCACCCGCTTACACAGGGGACTTGGACAGGGGCCAGGCCACAGAATCTTGAAAGTCATGACAGCGGGAACTTTGCCTTTTGTCTTAAGACAATACAGAAGTTACTGAGGTGGTGCCATGGGCAGGGCTGCAATGCAAAAGGAACATTGTGGGGGAGAATGAGAGACCAGGCAGCAAGACCAATAAGATGGGGTCACTGGGTGGGAGACAATGCCTCTTTCTCCAGGGTGGTAGCACCCTGGTAGATGGTAACCCATGGTGGTCCCAGAAAATGACCACCCTGGGTAAAGCACTCTTCCCAGAAGCACTGCTTCCTAGCCATCAAGCTGACCTTAATCTCTCTCCAAAGAGCAGGAATTACTCTATCACTCCATGGGTGATTCCAGGGCAGTGCTACCCAACCTTGGCTACTGGTCAAAATCACCTGGGGAGCTTTAAAAATAGGAGGGTTGGGCCCCACCCAGGAGAGGACGACGCAATGGGTCTTGGGTGGGACTCAGGCACTGGCATTTTTAATAGCTCCCTGAATGATGCCACTGGGCAACCCGCAGCCAGAGAAGTCAGGGTTTCCAGCCAGGCCCCGTTCTTCTCAGGCAGCGTCAGAGGCTCTTCTGGGCTAGAGAACGACTCTTCCCTCAAACCAAAGGAATTCACAGGCCCAGGAAGGAGGTCCACGGCCTGCACAGACGTGGTGGGGGCTTGGCATGGGCCTCTCTGGAAATTCTTTTTATCCTCCCTGTTCCCCCACCATTTTCTCAAGGCAAAAATAAATACCGGCATCCCCACTTGTGTCAAAGTGACGGGTGTGTACGCCCTCCACGTGAAAAGTTATGCCCCAAAGCCAAGTCAGACAACCAAACAAAACCTCACTCTCAGTGAGTGGATGTGTCCAATAATTCAAGCAAAACTGTTTAAAGCTATTTTTGTAATGTGACGCTAAGTGGATAATGGAAGGCTACGGTGAGGCCCGGGGAATGAATGCATTTTTGTTTGCAGTTTGAAAATCAATAGCAGACTTGGAAATCCTAGGTGCACTCAGGCGCGAGACAATCTATGTCATTGAAGTGAGGCCGGTCCACAGCCTTGCGAGAGAGGCCAGCAGCCCAGGGAGCAGGACAGACCCTCCAGATGCAGCAGGCCCGCTCCCACTTTGGGAAGAGGGATTGGCCTTCACCACCAATCCTTGCAAACAACCAATTCCACGCCAATGCTACACGGATCCAAGCGCTCTCTGAGTCTACATCTGTGCCATTGAGGCACTGAGTTCAGATAGAACATTCAGTTCACTGGGAATGAAGATCTTGCACATATCTATCTGGAGGCTGGGAGCCTCCTTGCCCAGCCTCTACGGGCCCGAACAAATGTTCTCATGAGAAAGGAAGACATCATCTCATGTGTGCTGTCCTATGGGGAAATGGCAACATCATGCAAACAAGCATTCATGCGGGAAGTTCTCAAATTCCCTGGCCTGAATTGTTACGATTCTTCCAAGTTGAGGGGACCCTACCCTGGGTCCACATCTGCCTTTTACTGGCTGTGTGAGTCCACTTGGGTTGGGTGTGGAATTCCACATGGGAGTCAGCCTTCTGCGAGGAATTCCCATTAGCTTTATCAGATTTTCCCAGGAACCCCTCAACCCAAAAGCTGGAGGCTCACCCACCCTCCCAGTCTGTGGAGAGAGGCAACTGCTGAAAGAAGGAAGCTGTGAGTGGGCTCGGGAATGATTCACTGAGGTGTAGTGGCCTCTGGGGAGACTGAGGGGGGAGTCTGGCCACTCCAGGTTTGCCACACGTTTTTGTCTGTGCCAGAAACACCGCCAGGGACTTTGCGCTCATCTCCTGTTCCGATTTTACCTTAACCCTCGCAAGAGGGGGTGTCTATTGCCCACAGTCTTATCCCCATTTTAAATGTGAGAAGCTGAGATTCAGGGAAGCAAAGGAGTTTGCTGGTGGTCATTCTGAGCAGCTGGAAAGTGAGACCTTGAAACCCATTTATTTGTCTGATTCCAAATCCCAGACCCTAACCGTGGTGTGGGGGCCCCCAGAGAAGCAAGCCTGAGGAGACGGTCTGGATGCCACCCTGTGGGGGCTATGTCTGGAAGGTGGTAGCCGCAGAGGAAAAGCTGAGTCACTGCACCTGAAATTCTGCTGATCTGACCCATCCCCACACTTTTAGGAAAAACAATCCACTCTCTTTGATCAATGTCCAGGGCCATGATGGGCTCAGGTTCAAAAACAACACATCCCTAAAGTGTGGAAGCCCTTGGGTTCTGGGAAAGTGGGAGAATGGATTTGTTCTTCCTGAAGTTTATTCAAGATTTCCTCCTCACTGGGTTGCCCAAGCCTTCTTGGGAGAGGGCAGCATGGCCGCAGACCCCTCAACCACACCAACACCACAGGGCCCAGGGCAAGGATGGACAGCGCCAGCCCCATCAGCACGTGGTGGAATGCAGACCTTTCAGGAGGGACCTTGAGGAGGCGCAGAGTCCAGAGGAAGGCCTCAGTTTCCCTGCAGGTGCGCCCTTTCGGTGGCCAGGGGCTGGGGCCTGTTCTAACCATGCATGTGTGCTCCACAGCTTCTGGCAGCAGTAGCGCTGTGAAATAGCCAACCAAACAAGTCCAGCCGAGCTTAGGACATACCCTCATTACCACAGTAAATGTCAGCATTGTATTTAGCTGTGAAAAGAAAGAAAGAGCTACAGGAATTCTTCGATAGTCACTTAATTCTAAATTTTTAAATACCTTCTGAAATGTTTCCTAGATCTTTTTATCACATACTCGTGCAAACAAAGTGACTTCAATATTTTAAAAAGGGACCCTTCACGTGTTGGTCAAGAATTGCACATAGCTATTTCCAGTGTAAAACCTGATTTCCTTTAAAGAAGCTATGCTTGGGGAGGTGGCGGGTAAAAGGAGTGACTGCTAATGAGCATGGTTTTTCGGGGGTGATGAAAATGTTCTAAAATTGGTTATTGTGATACCTGCATAAATCTGTGAGCACACTAAAATCACTGAACTGTACACCTTCCATAACTGAATTGTATGGTAGATTAATCACATCTCAATAAGACTGCTATGAAAAAGGGAAGTGACGTTCACAGAAGTACACTAAAGCTTCTTGTTACAATTTTTGAAACGATACATTTGGACAATTAATGCCTATTCAAATGTAAAGTCATTTATTATTCACTTCACATAAATGAAAATAGAATTAGCATCCTATTTTCCTGTGGTTACTTTATAGAAAGGAAACACAGAGATGGCCCCCAGATCCTCTGCTTACCCCACCGTGCATACAGACATGGTTATCATGTGTGTGTCGCCCTGCAGGAATGGCGGGAATGTCCTGAAATAGAGTCCTTTGGTCCCCTCTATGGGACAGCCAAGGAGATGGAAAGATCAGATGACACTGAAAATATTCACAGCCAGCCCCACTGGGGCCTAGGCAGCCAGAACAAACACCGCCAGAGGCACTGGGCCCCAGCAGGTGCCCTCAGGTGAATTAGGGCTGCAGGTTAAACTGCACAGGTTGGGGAAGCAAACTCCTCCCTCACCTGACCTCCCCCCACCTCCCCAGACTGGCTGCTGCCTTCAGCTGCTTCCCTGTCTCTCCCTTTTCTGGTCTGAGGGGGGATTTTTTTTAACTTTTATTTTAGGCTCAGGGCTAATGCGCAGGTTTGTTATATAGATGAATTGTATGTCTCAGGGGTTTGGTATACAGGCTGTTTCATCACCCAGGTGATAAGCATAGCACCCGATAGATAGTTTTTGGATCCTAACTCTCCTCCCCTAATACCCTCAGGTAGGGGTCTGCACCCTGGCTGACCCACCATGCCTGGGAAGGCTTTGCAGGGCCCCGTGAGGCTTCGCTGTCTTCTAGTTGCTCCTGCTGTGAGCAACTAGGTTCCTGGCTTCTCCTGCCGCATCCCCATGTTCTGATGCTGTCAACGGCATGCACCCTCCTGCTCCACCTGTTGGTCCAGATCAACCCCATGTTTCCTCCTGACATCCTTGGCTGGGTCAGGATGAGGGAAGGAGCAGGGGGATTTTCTGCACGGTCACTCGGTCACTCAGCGGACCTCACCATCCAGCACCCTCTGGCCTCCCAGGACTGCTCTGCTGGCCAGTATGGCTAACAGCTTCTCCAAGGGCTATGCTGAGAATCACTGTCTGTCCTCAAGATGATAGCAAGGAGTGAACACTTTCCCTTGAACATTTTCTTTGAAGACAGCCTCTTGGCAAGTTTAGGGAGTGGCAGGTCCCCAGCCATGGGAGGAGCTCTGGGGTCCCCCATCCCCTAACCCATCCTGTGCCTGCCATTTATGGACCCCTTCAACGAGCCAGGCATGGAGCTAACCAGCTACAGGTTTTCTCTCATCTCCTCACAGCTGCTCCAGGAGAGGGTCTTGTTATCCTCCTATGGGGGAACCGAGGCACAGGGGGGCAGGGAATGACTAACTCATAGATCCAACTCCCAAGTGGTGGAGGCAGGCTAAGAACCCCACTGCCTGCTGCTAACCCATGCTGAGGTCCCTCACTGTACACTTACACACATACACAGCACCCAGAGACACATCAAGTCAATGCACAAAGGTCAGGGCGCAGCGCTCAGATGGCGGAGATGGCTGCAAAGCCACAGCCCCTCCATCCACCTTCTCGCCCTGCAACTGTGATGAGTTACTTCACTTTGTGTGCCTCATCTGTACCCTAAAGGTATTAGTACCCACCACATTGTGTTACAAAAATAAGTTTATGTGTGAAAAATATTAAATATATTTTTAAAACTTAGATTTTAGATTATGTGTTCAATACCATGACCTGCTGCTATGACAGTTACTATTATTACTGCCATTGTTGCCCCTGCCCTGCTCATAGATAGGGTCCTTGTCACCGGGCCAGGAAGGATGCGGGGAGACCCAGGAGCTCTGAGGCTCCCGCCCTTCACAGGAATTGAGCCCCCTCGACTGCTCCCACTCCTGCTCCCCCAGTTTCCACAGAGGAATCCTGCCAGGAAAGGCTCTGCCCTGGGAACCTCTGCCCCCACTAAGGCAACACATCGTTCATGATCCCAGCCCTTCTAGGAGTTTCTGCATGTGCACTCAGGTGTACTTACGTACCCAGATGTCCCTATCACCTGTGTTCATGGGTTATTCTCCGAACTAAATTTCGGGACCAGCACTGGAGGGCAGGGAGCATATGTGAGTGAAAGGAGGCTGGCCTAGGGAGTTTCCATCAATTCCCAATGGAATCCTCTCCTTGAACCCCCTAGGATTGACCATGCACTGCTGACCCCTGGAGGGAGAGGTGTGGAGGGGAGACGTCGCCTCCTCCAGAAACACAGGACATGAACGAGCCCTCTCAGCGCTGGGTGGTTTCCTGCACATTGCGTGTGTGCTAACTCAACCTCCCGAAAAGTTTGCCTCAAAGGATGGAAACCGAAGATAGGTATTTCCATTTTCGTCTCCATTTTACAAATGGGGAAACTGATGGCCAAGGGGGAGACACTTTCCAAAGGTCAGGACAGTGGAGATGGGGCAAAGCTGGCATCGACAGCCGGCAGCTCTGCTGCGGAGGCCCTGCGTTCAGCTGTGACATCACATTGCCTCTCTGGCTTTTCTTTGCCAAAAGAAAGAATCCCAGGACCCAGAGGGGACCTTGGATGTCCTCCAAGCAATTCCCTCCTCTCTGTTCTCAGAACACTTGGAGATGGGGAAACTGAGGCACAGGGTGCTCAGGGGAAGTTTCTGAATCTACAAGGCAACCAGAGATCTTCAACCAGGTGTACCTAGCTCCTGCCCTTTGGGTTGACAGCCTCTCTGATTCTCTTAGAAACGTGGATGGAAGAAAAGTTCATGCAAGGAAGCAAGCCCGATTTTTTACTTTTCTGTGATAAGAAGGATTTCATATAGGAAGTTGGACGGTGAGTGGATGCAGCATAGACGCACACGCATGCCCTCTCCCCGTCCAGGGAGGCAAGTGGCCAGCTCTAATGATAATACATTTCCTGAGAACTTTCCACTCGCTCTGAAGCACTTCTAATTATGTCTGGAGCCTTTCCTTCCGACCCCACAGGATGAGCTGGGATATGTGCTTGGGAGTTTTCTCTCTTGCACTGGCCTGGAGCTGTGCCAGGAGCATTGGAGCCAATTGAGGGGGATTCCCGGCTCCCCACATCCCCCCATCTCCCTGGGCTGCATTTTCTCTCCTGCAAAGGGGAGAGAGCAATACCTGCTTCCACATGCAGGTGCTCCTGGAAGGATTCGGTGGGATGGTGACTGCAGGTCATCCTCTGTCATTAGTCCACGAGTGCTAGCTATTCTCACAGTGGTTCTGAAAGGGGTAGACGAGAGGCAACTTTGTCCATTTCTTACTGCTGTGAAGCCACAATTATCTTTTAAGGCACTCTCAGAATTAACAGCAACTGCCTTCTCTTTCCTGAAGCCGACTACTTCTTCAAGAACACCTAGGTATCTGTCTCTCTGGGTATTTGTCCATCCCCAGCTGGTTTTATAACTCACCAGGTGTCCCCAACCACCTCCTGGGGTTTCATGGACTCAATCCACTTTAAACTACACACATTGTGATATCCTATGATAGTACATAAAATGCTTGCATTGCATAATATTTATATCATAAAATATACATACCTAATATATAATATGCTAGACATTATATAATGTTGATAATATATGATGCAACACAAGGAGTTGATGTTGTGGTCAGGTGCAAGAGGCAATCACACAGAAAGAAATTCAGGGAAAGGAGATCCCTTTGGCCTGTGCTCAACCCTTAGGCTAGTCCTCAGAAGCCGTGGGTTATCATCTAGCCCTACCACTTAAACCTTGCCTCATCAAGCCTCAGTTTCCAAATCTGTCACATGGGAAACGAGGCCCTCATCATCACATATTGCAGATTCAATGGGCATAGTTACCACATCAATGGTGCATCTGGAGGGCAGGCACAGTGGAAGGCATTGTTTGCCCTGGCTCATCTAAGACCTTGGTAACTCCAGGAAGGAGGTATTCTATCAATCCTTGATATACAGCTGAGGAGCCAAGGCTGGGAGAGGGAGAATCCTCTATTTAGAGTCATGGGATTGCGGAGAGAAGGTTCTGAATCTTGAGTCCCCAAAGCCCATGTCTCCCATGTCTGTGTGCACTGCCTTACAAAGTCAGGGGCTGTAAGGCTTTTTATCTGCCCTTCCAGACCAGCAAGAGCCAGCTGGCAGCACTCAGCCATGCTGCTGTGTTTTTTCCTCCCTGCCCACTTCCACCTTCCACCTGAATTGATTTCCCAGCCACATTCTGAGCAGGAGTAGACAGGTTACAAGGTCCTTTCCATCATTCCAGAGATCAGTTCCCGACCACTTCCTGGGCCTCCCAAGATGGATATCTGTGCTCTCTGCTCTCATGTCAGGCTGGTCCTCAGAATCTGGCAGCCCTTGTAGCTTAGAAGAAACAGTAAAAGACTCTGCTCTTTAGCAAGTCTTAGTTCACTACACTAGAGCCATGAGTCTCCTGACCCATTCCCCTTCATCTTAGTGGCCACAGTATCCCCAGGGTCCGGCACTGTGCCCGGCATGAGGCTAGGAGGCACTAAACATATATGTGGGCTTTGGCATCGGACAGAACTGCAGTGACTGTACCTGACCACTTACTAATGGTGTGGCCCAGGCAGGTTACCTCACTCCTCCAAGCCTTGATTTTTTCATCTGTAAAATTAGGACATTTTTACAGCATAGCATCTGGCTCACTGTGTGTCTGATAAGGTTAAATGGAATGTATTAGCACAGTGCTTGACTGACAGCAAATGCTCGATGAATGATGGCTATCATCATCACCATCATCTCCAACACCATCACCTTCAACGCTATCATTATTATCATCACCATCATCATTACCACCATCACCAGCACCATCATCATCTTGATCACTACCACTATCACCACCACCATAATCATCACCATCATCACCAACACCATCACCATCTTCACCATGACATCATTATCATCACATAAGCACCATCACCATTGCCATCACCACCATCACCATCACCATCATCATCAATATCATCACTATCACCACCGCCATCATCGTCACCATCATCATCACATCATTATCATCACATCACCACCATCACCATCACCATCATCATCACAATCACTACCACCATTATCGTCACCATCACCACCATCATCATCACCAATATCATCACTATCACCACAACCATCATCGTCACCATCACAACCATCACCACAACCATCATCGTCACCATCACCACCATCACCATCATCAATATCATCACTATCACCACCACCATCATCATCACTATCATCACCATCACATCATTATCATCACATCACCACCATCACCATCATCACCACCAATGTCATCACTATCACCACCACCATCATCACCATCACCAATATCACTATCACCACCAACACCATCACCATCATCACCATCACATCATTATCATCACCATCATCATCACCACCAATATCATCACTATCACCACCACCATCACCACCATCACCATCATCACCATCACCAATATCACTATCACCACCAACACCATCGCCATCATCACCATCACATCATTATCATCACATCACCATCACCAGCATCATCACCATCATCATCATCACCAATATCATCACTATCACCATCACCAGCATCATCACCACCATCATTACCATCATTATCATCACTGCTTTCTCTGTAGACACTCTGCTGAGGCTAACCCTCATGACAACCACTGAGGACTTAGTTTAGAGCTAGTTGAGAACCAACCCAAAGCACTTATGTAACATAGGTCTCCTCAGCATCAGCAGTGTGTTTGACTTAGCTAACTCACTCCTATAATAGCATGGCAAAGGCAAGGAGGCCCAGAGCGTGCCCACTGTGCTCTGATTCCTGGGGGTCCTGGCATGTAATCTGGAGCAGGTGGGTGGATTTCAGAAACACTACCCTCCCCTATCTCTACAAAGGAGATTCCCAGCTCGGTGGTCCAGTCAGGGGATGGTGAGAATGACTCACTCTGTGGCCTTCTTTAAGATCCTCCTCAGGAAGTGAAGAAGTCACTTTGGAGGCTCTCACTCACAAATAAAACATTTTATTCCCACTCATGAGATCAGTGTGTACCCACCCAGGACGAGAAGCCATGCCAACAGGCTGTGCCAGGGTGTCAGGAACGTTTAGATTCCTGAATGAGGAAACGAGAAGCAGGGATAGGCACACATTTCCAATGGCCATTGCTGAATGTCTCCATTGCGGTAACAGCTATTGGTTTTCTAATCCCTGAAGAATGTATGTGATGGGGGAGATCCCCTCAACTCATTTCCTTCCCCCTAGAAGCCACCTTCAGCATGGAGCTTATGTCATTCTTGGCAGATGATGTGGCAAGCTTTTATGAGTGATTCCTTCCCAAGAAAGCGGTTGTTACACCTGTTTCTTTGACAAGGGCCCCAGGTCAGCTGCGTCAATTGCCATGCTGAGAGTTGAGCAACATTTGCTGGTGTTCTCAGACCTTGATCTGATCTCTGGTTGACTCGTTTTCTGACATAAGTGATGGCTGATGTTTATTGAGGGTATGATCTGGACCAAGCCCTTGGCTAATGGCTTCGTAGGTGGCATTAGGTTTGCTCTCCATAACAACCCAACAACTTAACATTTTTCAATATCCTATTTGAGGATCAGGAAACCAAAGCCAAGGAAGGTCATAAAATATACATGAAGTCATTCAACTAAAAAGTTTTGGAAGCTAGGATTCAGGGAAAGGAGGAAATCTCTTCCCCAGACCCCTATCATTAACTTCCATGATATTTGGTCTCTACTGGTCACTGGGCTGCCACTTTCACCCCTCCCCTGCTTTGTATCAATGGGAACTACATTTGCCAGGTTCTGTGTGCTCTGACTTCTGGGCAGTTTCAGCCAATGGGAGGCACTTGTGGAGGACTTCAGGGAGAAGTATTTATTCATATTCCCTCTCTCTCTCTCTCTCCCCTCCCCTCCATTCTGGCTCCAGCTCCTGTGGGAATGCCCTTCCCTCCATGGTCCCTATTCCCACTGGCCAGGCTATCGAGGGTCCAGCTTTCACCACATGACCCTAGCTCCTAGGTTCCATGACACCATCTCCTACTTTGTCACTCCAGCCCAAGCAGTGACTTTCTGCTGTGGCTGATCCCTGTGCTGCCTCACCACCTGCAGGTTGGCATCTCCCCTTTACCTCACCTGTAAAAACATCCCCCTGTATTAAATCCCTCCATATAAAATACCTGGAGTGACTTCTGTTTGCAGAGTGGATATGAGCTGATGGATCCTCAGCCTTGGCAGCAGTTGTGAGGAGGAGAAGTGGTAGTGAATGAGGAAATATGGTGAGTGCATGCTATTTCCCTGTCATCACACCCCAAGCCTAACAGACATTATCTCATTTCACTCTCACAATCAAACTTTTTAAGCAGGTGATGTCATTAGCCCCATTTACAGAGGACCCTCCAGCTTCATTAGGATAAGTACCTTGCTCATCTAAAAGAGAACAGAGATAGGGGTCAAACATTGTTCTTCCAGGGCACCAAAGGGGAGCCCCGGCCCCACAGCAGCTACCACCCTTACTCCCTGGCCTGCCCAGCTCCCACTTGCTACACACAGGAGGCCATGCTTGGTATGACCTCCTGCATCTCAAAAGGGCCAGCCCTGCGTGGGCCTGTGGAAGGCCCCAATCCGTGCTGCCTTCTACCCCTTAGGATTCTGACCTAAGCTCCTAGGCCTCCTGTGACCACACGGCATGGCCTGAACCAGATGCCCTCAGCTGAAAGCGGCTGTGGCAGGCCCAGATTTACAGCTTTGTTGTTCCTGTGTTTTGGAGTTTTTACAGCCCCGAGCTCCCTCGAGAACCCCGTGCTTTCTCTAGGACATATCAGTCAGACGGCGGAGGAAATATCCCAAATGCTGGGAACATCCTGTGTCACGGTGTCTCCCGGGCCCAGGTACCCACGACCTTTTGTTTGCAGCCCGAGGGAGAGGAGGGGACTGATAAAGAGCAGGGACTGGGGGAAGGGCGGGGGGAGGGCCGGCGGCCCCTCTGGTGCCCTGGTTTGTTCTCCAAGGCGACATATGTCCCCAGCTTCCTGATCAAAACAGTCACAGCCATGGGCCTCTGATGCAGAGCCAGCGCTTTCGCTGCAGTGAGCACCTCTTCATTACTCTCCTGTCTGTTCATCTGGGGCAGCTTGCTGACTCTGCAAGAAGCCCCTGCATTGGCCAGTGGGGTCCAGTGGGTGTTTTGCCTGCATGGGATACAAGGCCCTATTGTCCTGTGCCACCCCTTCCCTGCACCCGCTGCCTCTCCCAGAATCCTCTGGGCTGCGGCTCCTGTGTGAGATCAGGCCCCAGTCCTGCAGAGACTAGATGGGTGGGGGTGGGGAAGGGGCCAGGAAAGCAGGGGGGTGGGGGGCAGAGAGTAGCGGCCAGTAGGAGAGAATTAGAGCCTATCAAAAAATAATACACATATATTCGGCCAGACGCAGTGGCTCACGCCTGTAATCTCAGCACTTTGGGAGGCTGAGGCTGGCGGATCATAAGGTTAGGAGTTTGAGACCAGCCTGACCAACATGGTGAAACCCTGTCTCTACTAAAAATACAAAAAATTAGCTGGGCGTGGTGGCATGCACCTGTAATTCCAGCTACTCAGGAGGCTGAGGCAGGAGAATCACTTGTACCTGGGAGGTGGAGGTTGCAGTGAGCCGAGATCGTGCCACTGCACTCCAGCCTGGGTGATAGAGTGAGACTCCATCCCCCACCTCCAAATACACATATATTCATAAAATAAATAATAACCAAAATCTATAAAGGTCTGGAATGATACAGACTGCATTGTTGAGGGTGGTCTCCTCTGATGAGTGGTAAGATCAGCTTTTCTTCTTCAGGCCATTCTGTATTATCCCAAAAAAAATGTTAACGGCCATCTACCATCTATCTCTTTATTTTTAAGAAAATATATAAAGTTTCTTGAACTTGAAGCATGTAGCTCAAGCCAATGAAGCCAGGAGCAAAAAAAGATATAAAGGAAAAGTAAGTATATAAACTCTCCCCATCCTGTCCATTGATGGTTGGTGTGATACCAGTTCTAGATTCTTCCTCATTCTACTCAGAGGGAGGAGTGGCCCCTATGCAGCCCCTGGAGCTGTGTCCCCCTTTGCAGTCATGACACTTGCGGAGAAAACAGGGATCAGAGGACCTAGGAAGGTGCCAGGGGCCCCACAGCTGGGAGGGGCAGAGATGAGACCCAGGTCAGTGCAGCACCCACAGGAAGGGCAAAGGCAGGTGTTCTCAGGACGTCCCAGCACCATGCCACCTGGGAGGTGGGGGCAGCCCCGGGTCCAGGCACTGACCCCACCAGCTCTGTGATCACATGCTGAGCCCCATGGTGGGCCGTGGATGGACAGGGACAGAGGCACCAGCATCCCCAGCTTAGCCCCTGGCCTCCAAAGGAAAGGGCACCAGCAGTTGCCTCTGAAACATGGCCCTGGTGTCCTACTCTGAGAAACAAATGTGACCCAACCTCCAGCTCACCCCCGTCTCACCTCTGACCCACCCCAAATCCAGGCCCTACGTCCTCTGCCCAGGCAGCTGCAAGGCGGGACATGTGCTTTCAAGAACAGTTTTCTCCCGGTTTGGGCTGCTGCTAAAAATATACCGTTATTGACAGGCGACATGTGGAGATCCCTTTCTGGTGATGGAAGACCACACTGGAGCCATTCATAATGCTGGTGTTAAGGGACAGAAGAAATGCCCCCTTGGTAACAGGTGTCCCCATGTCCAGGCTCCAGTGTACCCTGAGACTCTGAGCTGGCATGTCACATCCATCAGGATGAGCTCCCCGCCAGTCAGGCCTTCCCCTGCACAGGACTTTCCCCTGCAGCAGCCAAAGTGGAGCACCTAGAATGTGTGGCCGTTACACCAAGTGGGTTTCCAGATCCCGGATCTCCTCCACCTGCTTCGTCTGATTTGAATCACCCCACAGCACTGAACACAGGGTATTACATGCCATTCCCATTTCAGAGAGTGAAACTGAAGCCATGCTTTTTTGTAGCTCAGAGCCTTTGCAAATGCTGTTCCTTCTGCTCAGATTACTTTTCAATGTGATCATCATAAAGTGGGCCAGAGTGAAGCATGTAAAGCACTTGGAAGCCTTGAGCCTCCGTTTAAGAAGCCTGGCTGCCCTAAAGCCACCACAGGGAGAGAGGAGCCTGAGACGCCCCGGCACCCTGCAGCCCAGTGATTTGAGTCATTCCAGCCCAGATACCCGGAGAAAAAGTCTTTGGGATGAGCCCAGGCCCAGCCACCATCTCATGCAGCCAGTGAGAGATGCTGATCGAGACCCACAATGCTGATCCCAGGCAAGATCTGGATTGGGGAGCCCCTGTTTGGGGGTGTTTTGTTACACAGCAATAACTGAGACCCGCTTGGGCTCTGTGGCCCTTGACGGGAGGGTGACCAACGCTGACAAATTGCTATGAAGGGACCACGCTACAGCTGAGCCGCCCTCAGCAAGAGCCTTGTGGGGATTATGACTTCCTGTTTCAGCAGCATTTCAGGAAATGCCGGTGACAAGGCTTTGGGAAGGGTGATGACAGTGCGGGCAGGGATGCTTGACTCTCCAGACAGTGATGGTTCAGGTGGGAAACAGCAGCCTACTTTGCTACAGGGATCCATGATAGTGTCTAAGGAGGAGAAGAGGCCGTGACTGAAGGCGCAGTAGGCACTGGGGGGTTCCACGTCACTTCTGCTCTCCCACCAGCCCGTGAGTCAGGCACTATTAGAACTTCCTCTCTGGAGAGGAGGCTCAGAGATGTAGAATAACACATCAAGGACACAGCCTGTAACTCCCGGAGCTTGGATTCGAATGAAGTTTGTCATTCTGCATTCCTTAATAACAAAATGGATGGGAGGAAGGTAGGGGGAGGGGCCTACTGCTGGACCTCTACACCAAAAGAGTTCAATAGAGCCGTGCAAATTCAACATCCAGACGCTCTGCCAACGATGCTGGGGAAACCCTCCTGGAGGAGTCAGTGATGGGAAGTTAATGGACATTCGGGTTCATACACTCAGAGGAGGGTCAGTTAGGCCTGGGTTTGGCCCCCGCTCTTCCCTCTTCAACTGTACACCTCGGGCAAGTCAGCTTTTGTAATACCGTGTACTCATCTGGAAAACCGGCACAGTCCACACTCCAGAGGGTGAGGGTCCCATTGGACAATATGGATCTACCGAAGCCAGCATGGGATGGAAACTTCCTGAACAGCAGCTGTTTGGACCAACATGATTATCATGTCATATCACGATCATGTCATATCACCGCAGGACTGCACTCCCAGGCTCCCCTCCATGGCAGGATGGGAAGCCAGGTGTGAAGGTGCTACCTGGGAACACTCAGGAGCTCCCTGGGTAGCCTGGGCTCCACCTGACCCACCATGGTCCCCTTCCCTCCCCTCTGGAGGGACTGACATCAGCCCCTTCCTCTTCTTTCTTGGCTTCTCCCCGACCAAGGCCAGTGTCAGAAGATCTCCCCAGGACCTGTCAGCTAGACTGTGATTGCAAAAAGGGTGTCGGTCTATATTGCATGCAGAACCCTGGTCCAAGGGTGCCCGCCCCTCACCTGCTGCTCTGATAAACAGCCACAGCTGGAGATGAGGGGTGACAGTAAAACCTGTCCTCCACCTCTTCTGTGCCTGGCAGAAGAGCCTTTCCCAGCCAAGAGTGAGAACACTCATAGACCCCATCTCGATTGTAAACACAGGCAAAGCTAGAATACAGGCACGTTGATAAGAAAAAATGGGATGGGGCAAGTCACTCCCACACAATCCCAACACTCAGACACAATGATAATTTTTTGTTTTTTAATTTGAGACAAGGTTTCACTCTTCACCCAAGCTGGAGTGCACGGCACAATCAAAGCTCACTGTAGCCTAAACCTCCTGGGCTCAAGCGATCCTCCTGCCTCAGCCTCTCAAGTAGCTGGGACTACAGGCAGACACCACCATGCCTGGCTAAGTTTTTAATTTTTTTAGAGATGGGGTCTTGCTAGGTTGTCCAGGCTAGTTGTGGACTCCTGGGCTCAAGTGATCCTCCTGTCTTAGCATTCCAAAGTGCTGGGATTCCAGGCGTGAGCCACTCCACCTAGCCAACAATTTTTTTTAACATGTTGGTGTCACGCCAGATGTTTGAGGTGAAAAACACCTTTTAAACTTTTATGGAAGCGTAATATACATAGGGAAAAGCGCAGGCATTTTAGCTGTGTGGTTGGATGATTTTTCCCAGTGAAATTTCTGTGTGCTGGTGTACATGCAATGCTGGGTCATGGACCAGGAGGCCAGCAAGGCGTGTTCCATTCGACTCCATTCCACTAACAAAGCTTCATCCTCCAGCCCTGTCCTTCCCTCCAGCTCCCCTCCTCACTAACTCTTGCTCCTCCTGACACCAACCCAGTTTTGAGAGCTTCAGGGAGCTCTGAACCACCTCCCATGTGGGGTCAAACCTCCACAAAGAGCGCACAGAACATCTCGGGCCTCGCCCTCGGGCAGCTGTAATTTTCCAGTGATATACGTGCTTGTCTCCCCCAGCTCGATGGAGACCCCCAAGGGGCAGGACCACCAGGCCTGTTATACCCCCGAAGTCCCCTGCCCCTGACCTTGGTTCCATCTCTGAAACTTGAATTCTCCTACCAGGAGAGCTACCGTGGCTTTCCTGAGACCCCTCAGGGCACTGGGAACCCACCTCCTCACCTCTGGGTTGCCCACAGTCTCCAAGAAAAAATTGGAGCCGCTCCTTGAGCCCAAGCTCCTGATCAAGACTCCACAAAGACTCTGCCGAGCAGGAAGATTTATCAGACCCTGAGCTCTGCTAAAAGCATTCTGTCAAAGAATTTGAAATACGCATCTCAGATTCGGTGTCGGGAGACAGCTATTCCCTCTGAGAGGGGGAAGATGTGAAACCCATCAGTTCCCCGTGTGACTTTCCAGGCCAGCCAGGGGATCAGATCCTGATGGACAGGGTGGCCTTGGAGGCCAGGCGCCGTGTCCTCCTGTAGAGGGGCCCCGCTGGAGCCTGGAAGGAGCAGGAGCTGGGCAGGCTGCGAAGGACAAGAGGAAGATGGATGGGGCTGAGGGGAGCTGCTGACAGAGCGCCTGGAGGGGAATGAAGCTGGAAAAGATCCGCGCTGGGATGCAGGCCTTGGAAATCCTCGCTGGGCTCAGCCTTGGCTTCACCAGGAGCCTTGGAGAAGGGGAAGCAGAAGGCTGTCAGGGAGCAGCTTCCCAGACCACCCATCAGGGAGCAGGGAGGACTGCAGTCCTGAAGGCCCAGGCTAGACAGGGCAGGGGTCCCAGCCCATTCCGGGTAGGTGGGAGCCTTTCCAATCCAGCTCTAGTCACCCCCTGCCCAGCCCCAGATCTGCTGGGGTGGCCACTCAGTGTTCAGAAAGAGACTTGAAACATGCACATTCATAAGGAGGTAGTGCAGGACCCTGCCTGCCACCCGCTGATGCCCAGGAGCATTTGCACCCCCAAGTCCTTCAGCCAGGGACTCTTTCCCCAGGTCTTACCTTGGATACCTCATTGTAGTTTAGCCCAAGTATCACTGTATCAGACAAAGCCTCATGGACACACACTCTAGAATATGTGGCATCACACTCATGGTCATGCACACACAGGCACATATACACCTGTGCACTCACAAGCTCAAATACGCACACTTACATGCACACATGTGTACACACACAGTTGTACACTTATGCATGCACATGTTTGAATGCACCCATGTGCACACATGTGCACTCTCCACAATACAGCCAAAGGATTGGAGACCAGGCTCTGGAGGCAGACTGACTTCTTCAGCTCCTGCGTCTGCCCTGTGACCCTGGGGAGGTGACTTAACAGCTCTGTGCCTTGGTTTCTTCATAAGTGAAATGGTGGCCAATAACATTGCCCACTTCCTAAGGCTACTTACAAGGCGGGGCTGTTAGAGGGGGTAATACATGTGCAGGACTTAGCCTGACAGAGTGAGGACACAGAGAGGGCGGTGTCCCGTCACCTCATCCCAGCACTCAACAGGATGGGAAGCGATCTTAGCCACTCACTGGTCCGCTCACCTCTCCTCTGTCTCCCTGCCCAGCCTTCGTGGAGCACAGAGAATATTGGTAGGATGGACAATGGATGAACAAGGTTCTCAGCCTATCCCTGGGAGCCAGGTCATGCACAGACCTCATACTCCATATGCAGAGTAACAAAGCAAAGCCTCCTTCGCAGGAGGTTGAGAGTGCAATGAGTTCATGCTCGGAAGGAGGCACCAGGCAAGTCCCTGCACATGGCAGGTCCCTTATGCAGGAGCTGAGTTAAGTATTTCCTCTGCCACTCACATCAGCCCTGCAACGTGGGCTTCCTAAGCCCTCCTTTTCTCTAGACTGCTACTTACTGAACCACACTCTGTGCCAAGCAACATGCTAAAGGCTTCCTACGCATTTCTTACTGAGCTCTCACGACAATCCTATTGACGGGTGCTCCTACAATCTCCTTTTTGCTAAAGAGTTAACTGAGGCTTGGTGAGATTGGATGGCATCTTTGGTCCCCAGAGAGCATGTGGTCCTGATTTGAACCCAGCAGTGATGCCAGGCTCGCTCGGCTCTGACCTCACTTCTGCAGTCGCAGAAGCTTTTCTTGTACCCCTCACAAGATGGAGGAACCAAGGCTCTGAGAGGGCACATGGCGTGCCCAAGCCCCCCCAGGACTCCGCTGGTGGGAAGCTTGGACTTGACTTGGGTCGTCCTGTCTGCAATACGCCTTCCGCTCTTCCCTGCAGGACCCGACGCAGCAATTCCGGAAGGGGGAATTCTAGCCCCCATTTGCCATAGTGGGAAAGCAGACTCCTGTTGCATTCCCTTTGCCAACTTGCTTGCAGTGGGTTGACGGGGAGCAGCTCCCAGCTTGTCCCAGCCTTCGTGTGGAAGGGGCTTCCAGCAACCCCTCCCAAACAAGGTCCTCACAGCACCCCCACACCGTGGGGCTGTCCCAGCGCTGAGGCGATTCGCAGAATGAGAGCAGCCAGCTGCTCACTCCATCTGCGAGACAGACCAGAGCTGCTTGAGTGACACATTTGGAAGTTTCACCCACGTTCCTCTCCTGGAATCACCGGGGCGGCCAAACCCCAGGAATCTGCCTGCTTGAAGGAATCAAATCCACCATTTCACTGCCCACGCTCGGAACCCGGAGGGTCTCTGGAATAAGGTTCATGAGGCGGCTTCTGGATTTGATTATAAGGAAATCTGTTCCCCATCTCAACCTCTCAACTCTCTCTTCCCTCGACTGCAGGAATGTGACGCCGGCTGATTTCTCAGCAACTCCCTCATTTCTTGCAGACCCTGGACCTGGAGCCAACTTTCTACCTGGCTTGTGCGATTCATAAATTACAGTGAAATCAAAAGACACATTCAGAAACTGCTGGAAGTTTCCATGGGTGAGCATATCAGTTTCCCAGGGCAACAAATGCCACCAACTGGGGGGGCTTACAACAGCAGGAACCTACTCTCTCCCATTCTGGAGGCCACAAATCCAAAATCTGGGCATCGGCAGGGCTGTGCTTCCTGCAGTGGCTCCTAAGGGAGGGTTCTTCCTGCCTCTTCTGACTCCTGGCGGCCCCAGCTATTCCATGGCTTGTGGCTTCATTGCTGCAATCTCTGCCTCACTCTTCACGTGGCCTCTCCCCGCTGTGTGTCTCTTGTCTGTGTGTCTCCTGTAAGAACACCCGTCATTGGGTTTACAGCCCAGCCAGGTAATCCAGGGTGATCTCATTTTGAGCTCCTTAACTTCACCACCTCTGCACAGATGCTCTTTCCAAATGAGGTCAGCTTCATAGACTGTGGGGATGATTTGGATTTCTTTGTTGGAGGGCCACCCCTGGACCCTATACATTGAGTTTTATTCTTCTTTCTGAGGACATGAAGAAAGGGCCCTTGCCCTGACCTGCTCAGGGGGCAGGGAGGTGGAGAGGACCCCCAAGCTCAGCTCTGCCACGCCCCTGGGAAGCCTTGACCTCGGCCACCACCTGCCCTGATCTCAGAGCTGGGACTTCAGCAGGAACCCCAGCTGATCAAGGCCCAGCCCTCTCTGAGTTTACATGCCAGAGGAGATGGACGGTAAATGAACACAACAAAAGATGGATAGGTAAATATGTCACATGGTGATGAATGCCGCGAAGGGAAATGCAGCAGGGTGAGGGATAGAGAATGATGGGTGGAGGCCTCCTCCTGGGTTGTGGATGAGGATAGAAAGAGACCACAGGCACCAAGCCACTCACGCAAAGCCTGGGATCAACCAAACCCCAGGTGCACAGGAGACATCAGCACCATTGGGTCCCAGAGGAGACTGACTTCTCGTCCTCATTCTGCTGCTAACCAGCCCCCAAGGCAGGGCAAGTTACCTCCCTCTTCTAACTCTCAAACTTCTCCTAAGGCGGGATTGGTGTCACAAATGAGCTGGTGCACCTAGAAGGCTCGGCACACACCCAGCGACCAGCCCCCAGCGAATAGTGCTGACTGTCACCTCCGACCCTGAGTTCCAATGTCCTCCAAGGTTCCTCGTTCCCTCCACCTCCAGCCTTCTATTCTCCACCCCCGACCTGGCTCCTCCATGTCTCCAGCCACTGACCAAGGACCCCTGATGACTCCTTCCACTTTCAGTGGCGCTGGGCGGGTGAATGCAGAGGGAGCTGGGCTGATGATGTGGCTGTGTGACCAGCTGCAAACCAGGAGAGGCTCCCGGAACACCCACTGCCTTGGTGGGGTGCCGGGCTTTGATGGGCTGCCAGGAGCGATAGCCAGGCCTGTTTGCTTTACCTTATCTGAGTGTTTTTCACCAACATTGCCCCATCCCCTCTGTTCCCTCATGGAGGTTATCAGCTGCATGCCTACAGCAGGGGTGAAGCCCCACAGGTGACCTTTCCCACGCCTGCCTCTCTATGCCCAAGACCAAGGTCCTTCCCAATACCAGGTCCCTACTCTTCTAGAGGGTCTCCCCAGAAAGGGTGAGCTTGGAAAGGAGACCCACACACCCTTAGAATCAGCTCTTTCCAAAGTGCTCCAGAGCCCATCATTTCCAAGAAATAGCCTGGGGATGCGGATGCTTGGAGTGAGGTGGGAGCCCTGCATGTTCTCTGCTCCCAAGAGATCAGCACATTCAAACCACTGTGGCATCAGTTTTCAGAGGCTGCCATAACAAATAACCACAGGCTTGGGGGCTTCAATAACAGGAATTTATTCTCATATTTCTGCAGGACCCAGGTCCAAGAGCAGGGTGACGGCAGGGCAGGCTCCCTGCAGGCTGTGAGGGGACTCTGTCCCAGGCCTCTCCGGGCATCGGGTGGGCCATCGAGTCTTTGGCCTCCTTTGCCTTATGCATGCATGACTGGATCTCTGCCTCCATCTCCGTGAAAGCTTCTCCCGGGGTGTGTATGCCTCTACCCACATACCCTTTGTAAGGACACAGCCATATTGGATTCATGACCTCATCTTAACTTGATTACATCTGCAAAGATCCTATTTTCAAATAAGGTTACATTCACAAGTACTGACATGAAGACTTCTATGCCTTTTAAAAGGACACAATTGAACCCATAAGTTTTAAATACTACATTCAAGCCCTGCCCCACCCCAGCTCAGCTACAGCAGTATCTCTAAGGGAGGCCAGGTGGTTCTAGGGTGGATCCAACTGAATGACTGCCCCTGTCCAACAGACACAGGGAAACTAAGGCCCTCCAAAGTGGACATGAGATGCCCAGTGGCACAGGTGCCTTGGATCTGAGGTCTCCTCCTCCTGGTTCATGCCACATCCTCAGCAGCAGGCGAGGAGCAGGGACAGTGCTTGAATCTTCAGGGAGGAGGATGAGGTCCCACCACCAAGCCCCAGAAAGCTGACCTTGGTGTACGAGTTTCCTGAGTCACTGTCTTTCAGCTTCACAACCCATATGGTGTATGCACGATATCACCCCATTCTCTCCAGGTGGAAACTAAGATTCAGAGAGGCAAATGTACTTGCTCAAGGTAGCAAAGCTAACTAGGGGTTGTGGGGAGATGGGAAGGAAGGACTCAGGCCCAGGCCCGCAGCCCCACAGCCGGAACCACTTCCCCAGACAGTACTGCCCAGGAAGCCCAAGCCCACCTGTGCTTCTCTGCCATCAACAGTAAGAAATGCTCTTCGCAGGGTGATTGAAATCCTCCTGTGACCAATCTAGAATAGCTGGGCTCCCAGTGAGGCCAACCCATGGTCTACTCCCAGCTCTGCCACTTACCAGCTGTGTGGCCTGAGGCAAGTCATTTTACCTGTCTGTGCCTCAGCTTCCTCATCTGTAAAATAGGCAGGAAAATAGTGCCTACCAGTTAGGGTGCTGGTGGATTAAATGGTGCCTGGGGAAGTGTTTGAGATGACTGTTACCTCCAGGACAACGGGCGGCTCTGGCAGGGGCTGGGCCCAGCTGTCCCTCAGCAGCTTACCCCTAAGTTATGTTTAAGGTAAGGCCCTCTCCCCATCCCCTCTCGTCCCCACCCCCGCCGTGATCACATGACATCTTACTTGCAAGGCTTGTCAGGGCCACTAGTATGGTGATAAATCTCCTGCCAGCCCCTGCCTGCCCTCCCTCTAGCCTCTCCTCAGAGACCAAGTTGTTATAAATGTGTCCAGCCTTGTGAAACCGAACCCCGACCTGCCCTACGACAGTGGCGGCATCTCAACTGCCATTGCCTTATCTGATTGGAAACCAATCCCTGCCTTTCCCCTCTGGGGGCTCCAGGGAAGGTTCTTGCTGTGATTGTAATCTGGGGCACGCCCCCAGGACAAGCAGGGCTCCACAGCAGGGCCAGGTGCCAGCTGCAGCAGGCCATAGGCCTGGCAAAATAGGAGGAAAAGAGGTGAGCGAGCCACAGCCCACCCCGGCCCCAGCCTGTGCTCAGGATCTGTCTTGCCACGTGTTTTTGGCAGTGATGACATTCTTGTCTCGTTTCCCTGTAAAAGGAACCTATTGGTTTCTGTAACAGAACAGCGGCCCAAATGTTGCTTGTGAGTTTCAGGTAGGGCTTCCTCCAAAGTTCAAAGTGTCTCCAGAAACGGACTTGCCTCTCTGCTCCTGGACGCTGCCACCTGGCTGGGGCTCCTACATCTGGCCTCCTGTAGCCAGCAGGTGCAGCCAGCCGCCCCTGGCACCACACGGCTCCTGATGTCAATGCTGCAGGAAAGAGTGAATGTGCTTGGGCAGCACACCCAGCCAAAGCCCGAGACACCCTCGCGCTGGTCTGGCCTGTACCGGTACTCTTGCCTGACTGGTGGTGAGGCTTTTGCCGGGATTAGATGCTTCTAAAGTATCTGAAATTTTACCATCTCCAGCATTTTAGGATTCAAAGGGCCCATGTGTAAAGTCAATGTGAGCTCGAGGGCTTGGGGTGTTGGAAGAAAAGGAGGAAGATTTTGGGGTACTCAGGGAAGCCAGGGACAGCATCTCTGACTGATTGAGCCTGAAGACTGGCCAGGAACCACACTTCATAGGCATTGGGTCACAACCCCAAATAGCAAGGATATTAATGACACAATCCACAGGCAAGGAAACCAAGGGGTTAGGAACGCATCTGCCCAGCTACAGTGTGTTATCGTGGTCTGAGAGCAGAACTGCTGGAAGCAAAGAACACTCGGGGAACTGGAGGTCCAGGGCACGCTGGAGACACGGGCAGGAGCAGCAGGTGTCACAGGCTGTGAGTGTCACCTGCAGCTGCTCAAACAGATGACCACAACCTGGGAGGCTTCAAACCACAGAAGCTTCCTCCCTTGCAGAAAGCCAGAGTCCAGCTGAAGTCTGAAGACCAAAATGAAGCTCAGAAAGTCCAAAATGAAGGTGTCTGCAGGGCTGTGCTCTCCAGAGGCTCGCAGGGAGGACCCTTCCTTCCTCCTCCAGCTTCCACCCGTGGCTGCAACGCTCCTGTGTCTGCCTCCGTCTTAGTGTGGCCTCCTCCTGGTGTGTCTGTCTCACGTCTTTCTCTGCCTCTCTTATGAAAGCACTCAGGACTGGGCAGTCCAGGATCCTCTCATCTTAAGATCCTTGGTTTCATCACATCGGCAAAGACCCTTTTCCCAATCAGGCCACACTCACAGACTTCAAGGATTTGACGTGGATATTTTGGGAGAGACTATTTTTTCGGCCCACCACATATGCACACACAGAGTGAAAATAAAAATGCTTTGCAACTGGCACAGATAACAAAAGTAGATGCTCATGCCAAGGACAGAAACTTGCATTTGAGTTTGGCTCTCTGGTGTATGAACTGTCTACTCAGAAAACTGTATTGAACAAAGGACAGGAGGCTGCCACGGTGGATGCGAAATGAAGACTCAGTCATTCCGTTTGCCCAAAGGCAGAGTAGGGATTAAGTTGGATGCCATCAGACTCCAGAACCTGCATCCTTCACAGTACATCATGCTGTTCCTCTTGCTTGAAAACCCAGCACTGGAATACAATCTAATACCCATGCCATGCACCAATGCACCCAAGTGTTCACGGCCTGCCAGCTCTTGGCTGGCACTTCTGTGCTTTCACAGATTCAACAAACATTTAAGACATGCTCCATAGAGCCAGACATTGTGGCAGTGTAGAGAAGGAAGGACATTTTTCTCTATCCTGGAGGAAGTTAGAATCTGATACTAAAATATGATGGCTGTAACCCATGTAACCCTATAAAAGTCTGACGAAGTCACTATGATATGATTGCTTTGGCAGTGATGAGGACACTGAGGTTCAGAGAAGCCCTCAGCTCGTCAAAAGCACAGCTAGGACTTGCCGATATGACTAGGTCCAGAGCATATTATTCCTCTCTCACACCTTGTCCTCCTTCAATAACTGGTAGCTGTGTTTTGTTTAAAGCATGTGAATTACGGGGAAAAAAAATGAAAGGCAAAATAGTACTCTCCTACTCACTAGCTATATGAACTTGGAAAAATTAACCTGATTCTCCTTTTCTTTTGCAGTAGATGAAAGGTACATCTTTTAGGAAGCCACTGCAAATAATGGAGAAACTGCCTTGAAATGCCCTGCAAAATGCAGAGAATTAATTAGATCACATAACTGAACAGTCAGCGGTGGAGCAACTTCAGGCACAACCTGACCCCAGGCTGAAGCAGCATCAGCATCAGTGGGTTCTTCTCTTTTCATTTCTTAGCCTATTTTGGGCCTGTGCTCAAAACTCATCTAGTCTCACGTGGCAGCCAGTATCTCCATGGCCACATCTGCCTAGATGCTAGTCCAGCAGGAAGGAAAAAGGGTTCCATTTCAGGCCGGGTGCGGTGGCTCATGCCTGTAATCCCAGTACTTTGGGAGACTGAGGCAGGGGGATCATGAGGTCAAGAGATGAAGACCATCCTGGCCTACATAGCGAAACCTCATCTCTACTATAAAAGAAAAATTAGCCAGGCATGGTAGTGCATGCCTGTAGTCCCAGCTACTCGGGAGGCTGAGGCAGGAGAATCACTTAAACCCAGGAGGCAGAGGTTGCAGTGAGCCAAGATCGCACCACTGCACTCCAGGCTGGGTGACAGAGCGAGACTCCAGCTCAAAAAAAATACAAAAAGCAAGTGTTCAGGCTCAAGGCACCAGGAGGTGTGGCTGGGATGTCTCTGCTCATCTACCCACACTTGAGCCAAGCAGGCTGGCCAGGGAAGGGCTGAGGGGCTAAGCCTTGGGTCATGGGCTCCTAAGTCACGTACAAAAATCTGGATGTCATCCAAAGAAGAAGGATGAATGCCAGGGAGGGACACAGCAAACATCCAGTACGTGGGGCTTGATGACTCTGCGCCCGAGGTGCACATTAAAATCACATGGGGAGCTTTGTGAATGCATCAATCCTCCGAGGCCCCATGCAAGACCAGGTAAATCAGAACTACCTGGGGTGGGGCCCAGGTGTTGGTGCATTTTAATAGCTTCCCTATTGATTCTGTTGGTCAGCAAGATTGAGAACACCTGGTCACATCTTCAATAGAGTTTTATTTCCTTTATGTTTTGCTTTGTTTTTGAGACACAGTCTAATTCTGCCTCCCAAGCTGGAGTGCAGTGGTTCAATTACGGCTCACTATAGCCTCGACTTCCACGGCTCAAACCATCCCCCTGCCTCAGTGTCCCCAAGTAACTGGGACTACAGGTGTTTGCCACCACACCTAGCCTGAGATGTATTTTAAATAAAATGTTTCTTAGCTTAAGCCGCCATTAAAAAAAAAAAAATACCAGAGATTGTGTGGCTTCAACAACAGACATTTCTCTTCTCACAGTTCTGGAGGCTGCAAGTCCACAGTCCAGGTGCCACATGGTCATGTACTGGTGAGGACCCTCTTCCTGGCATGAGCCCCCACTTTAAATACCATCCCACTGGGGGTGGGGCTTCAGCATATGAATTTGGCAGAGACATGCTTCAGCCTGGAGAAATGGGCTGCTACCATATTATTAATATAAACCCATGAATGTGGCAGGAGAAAAAGGAAGCATCACACATTGTCTGAGGATCTAGACATTAAAACAGAACATTCTGCCATTTCATAAAACACAACCCACGATAAGGATAATAACGGGGCCATGGCTGTGATGCCTGAATGTTCCTAATGATGCCTTCACCACTCCACAGACTCCTGCAGACATCCACCGAGGCGCCCACCCCACAACTGACCCCCTTGCAAATAGCTTTCCCACTCAGTATTCACAGAGGACATGACCAGACACGGTGAATTACTTGGAGCCTCAGATGCCCCGGTTGGAGTCACCATTTGTGAAGCCACCGGCCGTCTGGTGACTGACGGGCAGACACGAGGTCCGATCCATCATGAGGGCTGGCTCAGGAAAGACACATCGGTGGGAGAGCTAAAACAGATGGCGGGGCAGGGCTTGGGGGTGGAGCTCCTCCCAAGATCCAGGAGCCGATGCTGCCCAGGAGGAGAGCAAGCACGACTCTGGAATCATTCTGTCCAGATAGATGAGACCACGCTGCCTCCCCCTGCCACGCATCTCTTCCCAGCACCATGTGGCTCTGCTGAGGAGTTTCTCCACACAGACTCACCACCTTCACCCAGGGGCAAAGATCTCTGAGATCTAGGCCCGGAATCCCATTTGACAGTCACAGACCCCAGTCTACAGTCTTTGTCTCCATCAAGGGGCAGAAGCAATGTGGCTCTGTGACTAAGCACCGTGCTTCCGAGGTTCCCCTGGCTGGGCTGGGACGCAACCTCTGCGGCACACAAGAGCGGGAGGTGTTTAACTCCAAGGGGCTACATTTGCTTATCTGCAGAAGGGGAGAATCATCACATTTCCCCCCGTGAATGCTGTCAGGGTGAACTGCGGTTACGCTTAACACAGGAGGAGTGCGTGGCAAACGTGATCTTCACCATGAACTTTATTCTGGCTCTGGTCTTCCACAGCCATGTCCCAGCTGTTTGGCAGCCTCTGGGCCATTTGGACTGAGGACAAAAGGCCTTTGGAAGCCTAGCAGAAGCAGGAAGCAGGAAGTGGGCTGAGAGGAGAGGCCCGGAAGCAGGTCCTGAGCCTGTGCCCTCACTGGAGGGGTTTGGCCCATCCACTGAGCAGGCAGCATGATGTGGCTGAAGCCAAACTGCCGAGGCAGGAACATCTGGTGCAACATCTGCCTCTAAAGATGGCAGGGAGCTGGGAAGAGCTCAGAGGCCATGGAGTTCCACTGCGTGCCAGGTCCTGCCTGTGGGGCCCCATTGCTCCTCTATGCATTCATGTCCCTGCCCTTAGAGAATCTTCAGTAGCTCGCTATTGCCTCGGAGTCAACCCCAGCCCCTGGGATGTATTTCAGAGCATTCTGCTCTGCTGACCTCACCAGCTTCCTCCATGCCCATGCTAACCCATCCCCACCTCACAATCTGCACCCCAGCCAGGCCCACCTGTTCTCAACACAGGTGCAGTTCTGGTCATACATCTTCCTGAGGCCTCTGTAGACTCTTCTGCCCTGGCCTATCTTTGACTTAGCCTCCAGGTCTTAGCTCAGGTGCCCCTGCCAAGGGAGGCCTTCCCATCCCCTCTCTGTGTTCCCATAGTTCAACCTTCATCATCTTGGCAGCTGCAGGGCTCAGCTTAGTGCCTGGCACACAATAGGTACTCACAGAATCAATGGAATGGGTGGATTTAATTAGATTCATCAGCAAATATTTTTGAGCACCTCCATGGGCCAGGCACTGAGCTGAGCTAAGCCCAGTGGCTTAGCTGGTCTAAGCCCTGCGATTCAGCAGTGAGCAGAAAAGATAAAAGTCCCTGACCTTTCATTATGGTGGACAAGGCAATTAGTAAAGAAGAAAAATAAGTTAAAAATGTTTTAGAGCATAAGTGCCCAGAAGAAAACAGAAAAATGGGAGGGGACATATGAAATGTTGAGGCCTAGAGAGCTGAAAATTCTAGGGTGGACAAAAAGGCCATGCTAAGAAGGTGCCCATGAGTATAAACCTCAGATTGGTTGGGAGTGAGTCATGTGGCTAGGTGGAAGGTTGAATGGATGGGTGGGTGGATGGATGGATGGATGGATGGATGATGTATTGACTGATCATTTATTATATGCCTGACATTGTGCTGGGTAGTAAAGACAGAGCAGGAAACAAACCAACTTCTAACAAAACACCTCCCTGCTCATGAGCCTTCAGTGGCCAATTAATATAAATAGTTCATTCTAGCATTCAAATCCTTTTGCAGTACAATCCCACTCTAATTGTTTCACTGGTTACCTACTCGCCCACCTATCCCCTAGCCAAGGGTTTCTAACCTTAGCACTATTGACATTTTGAACCAGATAATTCTTTATTGCAGCTGCTGTCTTGTGTAGTATGGCATGATGGGCAGCATCCCTGACCTCTACCCATTTGATGCTAGTAGCACACAGCCCCACTCAAGTTGTAACAAGCACAAATACCTCCAGACAATGCTAAATGTGCCCCAGGGGGAGAGGAGTCCAAAGACACCCTACTGAGAACCACTGGTCTAAGTTGCGCCCAATTTACATCTGCTGTCCCAGGGAAATGATTAATAGTACTCCCTTTCACTTTCACATGTGTCCCAGTTTAGAAGACAAACTAGATTGGTTCCCTACTTAAATCTCTTGAGACAGCAACCTTGCTCTGTTCTCATGCAGATTGAGGAGGAAAGCAACAAATTAGTATGAATCAAGCCCTCAGCTTCCAAGCAACACATTTTTTCCTGGTGAACAGGTCTCCTCTTTAAAGATTACACTTTTCTCTTCTTCCTTTGGCACATGCAGTACTGGGAAGTAAAACTGGCCCAAATGCTCTGCAGGAAAATGTGAAGGTCGTAAGCTGTTCTAACCTCTCAAAAAAAGAATCACAAAAATATTTACAGCTTTTCTCAGAAAGTTACATGTTCCAAAAATCCCCTTCCATGTCATTCTAACCCCAAATGCTTCAAAAAGACATTCAAAGCTCTCAAGTCCATCGATCCAACTTCTTCTCTGGCCAAAAAAACAATTTCATGCCACGTGTTAATGCAAAAGGCTCGTGCTATACTCACAAAATGCCAAGACACCTGGTTAAAAAGTTCAAAAAGTTTAAAATTGATCCATAATTTTGCCTAGCATGGTAGTTCTCAAGCTTTATTGTTTCAGAATTCCCTGGAGTGCTTGCTGAACCAGAGGTTACTGAGCCCCAGTCAGCAGAGTTGCAGATTTAGTAGCTCTAGGGTGAGGCCCCATAATTTGCATTTCCAAGTTACCAGGTGATGTTGATGCTGCTGGTCCAGGGATCTAGAATATGTCAGCTGCTCCTTGCTTATGCCCTCACAGACTGAAACATATGATATTATGGGGTTAAGGACAGTGGGCTTGGGAAAGAAGGGAGGGAGGTCAGGAGACTTCATCAGGCTGCTTTCCTAAGGGTTCGTGTTTTTATTTATTTATTTTTATTCCAGTTAATCAGAAGAAAACGATTCTACCCTGACCTGTGCTGGGCACCATGCTAAGCACTAGGGATGTGGCAAGAACCAGACAGACCTTGCCCCCTGCTGTTTTCCCCGTAAGAGCAGCAAGCTCTTCTATGGGCTCCAATTCCATTGTTTCTAGCACTCCCTTTCCGTTCATCAGCTGCTAATCAGCACCTTCAATCAGTCTCCAAATCCCCACAAGACAGCTTCCATTTTTCAAAAACAAAGCCAAAGGGAAAATCAAGAGTTTTTAGAAGCATCTCCTATTTCAGCAAGTGCTTCCCTTTGTCTAACTCTGATCCATTTCATCAAAATCCCGTATTAGTGTGGTCCCTCCTGAGGCATCTTTTTATTCACCTCTGGGGCCTCAGACCTGGGGCCTCAGACTTGCTTCCAGGGAACAGTAACTCACACTATGATTGCAAATGCTTCCTTTCTTCTGTCACTGTCACCAAGGCCTGAGGGAAAGCAGTCTACATTCTGGTTTACTTCTGAGGCGACTGCCAGAGGTGCCAGCTGTTTCCCCTTAACTACTACCCACTGTTGATTGTCTAGGTTTCCATCTCCCAGGGAAGGCATTGCCTCAGCTTACCTCTTCATCATCATTTGGGAAGGCCAGAGACGTGTGGGCCAAGTCATCCTCAAGGAGTCGTTATGTCTCTTACCTGATACAGGGGCTGTCTCTGGGTCTATAAACTTTGTTCAGGGAATGGGGAAAATGTCCTGTGATTTGTTAATGCCTCCTGTGCAGCGAAGGGGAAGTTTCAGAGTAACTGTTTCTATCTTTGTGGTATCAGGAGCGAGCATCCAGACGTCTTTGCTTACAATTTTTAAAAAATAATTTTAGCAAAGGAAAATTTTATATTTTTTAGCAAAGGAAATTTTACCTTTCATCATAATAAAAAATGTATTCTAGAGGCCGTTATTCATGGGTTAACTTAATATTATCAGGGAGCTAACAATAGTTTAACAAGAGACGGGGAGCCATTTTGGAAGTGTTCTATTATGGAAAGAGGGCATGTGACATGGATTCATATATCATGCTGGGGTCATATTCATATGGATTCATATGCCGGCCATAAGTTACATCATTTCTTAAGATGTCAGAGTTTCTTCCAAGCACATATGCCCTCAGGAACAGAAACAACTCTTCCGTTTGGTTAAAAAAAATGCTTTTAGTTCAAGAATTTTATAGATTACAAATTGCAGAGATTCTTTATTCCAGTATAAAGAAACAGAAACCAAAAGAGAATCATCTTTCAAATATACATAGGTCTATTAGGTGGGGATCCCTGGTAGATATATAGTTTCATATGCCTGTACTATATGCCATTGAACTGTACTCTTGAAAATGGTTAAAATAGTAAATTTTATGTGTATCTTACCACATATATATGCATATATGCAGAAAGAAACATATATAAATATATATTAATTAGGTATCTGAATAGGGAGCTATGATCTTAAAAAAAGATGATTTTTTTCCTAAATGGCAATGTGAATTATATGAGGCTTAAAATCATCTAGTATGGATTTTTGGTGTCTGATAAGCTACATTATTTAAACTAGAAAAATCTGGAATTATTGAGAATTATTTGGCTTCTGGGACCACTGGGGCAGGGAGGGAGTGTGGGAGCTGCACCCCCACCCTGCCCCCTACCACTGTGGGAGTTAGAATGGGGATAGCTCTTCCCTCAGAGGAAACCAATGTTCCACTGTCAGTCAACTTAGGGCACAAAACAGTCTTCAAGAGAGAAGAGGTGGAGGGGACTCATACCTTTGGTGGGAGATAAGCCCCTGCTACGAGGGAACAGAGGTGAAGGGCAAAAGGCCTAGTAAAGAACACCTCCTCCCACTAAGGGGTAGGAGCAGTAACATGTACAATCTAGCTTTAAGCTTTACTTTCCTGTGTTAGTAGCAGACATTACTGGTTGTTCTACCTACTCTCTGTTTCCCCTTCTTACCTCACTAATATAACTCCAGTTTTGAGAGGTAGCTACCCTTTCCATTTGTTCAACTTCTTCTTAGGAAGCTAATCTTATCTTGACCAAATTGGTCTAAGCCATTGATAGGAATAGGAAGATGATACAATTCTGGTCATTGACATGCTCAGCTAGCAGAGGAGACATCTGTGAAACTGTTCCTTGTCCATCAAAAGAGACCCATAAGAAGAAACGGGAATCACTCTTTTCCAGCTGTTAAGGGGTCTAGATGGGATGGCTATACTACTGCAGTCATTTTGTGACCATGAAGGGTGCTAACCTTGAGCCAGAAGCCAATGTAGGGAAATCGAAGAGCAGAAAGAAGGGAAGACATTCTATTCTTCAATGTGACATTTCTGCACATGATGTAACCACTTATTATCTCAAAGGTGGAACTATCCTACCTTTAAACTCCTTACTGTCAGAACTTTTTGAATCATGATTTCTATAATGTGCTGCCAAAATCATTCTACTTAAATGATTCAGCATTGTAATTCTTTCAGGTTTTCCCTAAGCCATTAAAAAATGGTTTGTCATAAATGACTCTCTAGACAACTCTAGACAGGGCCTTTGGAAAATTAAGGGGGTGCTGATGACCACAGAGGAAGAACCTCCGGAACATGAAGATACGGTTGCAAACAGCAAGACACAACAAGCAGGGAGGCCCAGAGCAGTGATCTATAGCGTAAAGTGACAAGCAACAGAAGGGACAGACTTGTGGGACATGTAAACAAGTCCTACAGTTCTTCAGAAATATGAGTGGAAAGGAGGTCATTTAAGACATTGGCCGTATTCAGACGTGCAGAGTAGGGGCTTGGGTTATAATAATTGGATACCAGAAGAAAATGTATAAAAAGATGAAGGTTTTAAAGTGGTTTAGATAATACTGGCTATAAGAAATATCACAGGATCTCCTGCCAAGAAAATGAGATTCCTATGTGATTTCTTATATCTCTCTGTATATTTCCTATAAGAATACCAGTCATCAAAAGGACAAATTCAGATTGGTATATCCAGACAAATGGAAAGAAAGTCTTTCCCTTTCCCTCAAATGAGTTGGGTAACCATGCATGGTGAGTCAGATGAAAGAGAAAATGCAAGCGCTCTCACTCAGATTTGGACGAAGTGTTAAAAGATTTAGTAAGATGGTCAAAAACATGGTTTTCACCTTAACTGCTTACTTTCAACTCTTCGCTGGAATAAATGTACATAGGTAAAATTAATAAGGAATAAGTAGTTATATTTTAGGTTAATAGTTGTACCATTATTTAAAAAAATCTGCCTCATATAAATGCAGCCATGAGCACTTCCTGCCCTTTAAAAACTAGTATAATAAAAGGAATGATTGATTGTACTTGGCATATTTTCCCCCTCTGTGGTTGCATTTCACTGCAATTATGAAAACATAATATAATTTTTCCCAAGGCCATGGTTATCTGACAGAAGCATTTAAAAACCAACTATACTTTGGACCTCCAGGCACGTGTGTGGGTGTGAGTCATATGACAGTTTAGAAGAGAAATTCATATTTGACATCCAAAGCTCCATCTTCCTGCCTCCAGTGTCTGTGTGCATATACTTACTCCAATCTTACCTGAGTTTCAATAATATGGGTTTGTTCAGGTTGTTATGGGCTCTAACTGACAGCTATCCACTACACTGAGAACTATTATTTTCAGAGGCAGGTCAGAAGCCCATTTCTGACTCTCAAGTATCGTAAAGAAACGCTGCCCCCAAAGTGGAATTCTTTCTCAAATACACTCACCCCCTAAGCTCCAGACAGAGCTTGGAGTTTTCAAAAATGCTCAGAGTTTAAAAATTTCACAGTATCAGGAACACAGCTGAAGAAAAAGTGCAACAAAAATAATACAAAGACATTATTAACTGGGTGATCACACAAGAGTGAGGCCTCCAGATGGGCCACCTCATAGTTATTGACGAGTGTTTAGAGAAGAACATACGTTGCTAGATACTGACACTAACGAGAAAGGGTTTGGGAGCAAGTTTAAAATGTAGAAGGAGGAAACATTCAAACCCCATCCCCATAGCAGCTAATTCACTGTTCCTGACAATTCTGTATGCTATTATTTTTTACTTACCTTGCTTACATCTTATGCTGTGATTAAACCCAAGCATTCTGACTGTAAACCCTTTTGTTCTGTCTATTTCACATAGGCTTAGTGTGTTAATCAAACTGTCAGCAAAGGAAAAAAAAAAAAAAGCCACATTCTATCCAAATGAAGAAAAATCTGAGCTTTCTACAACAAACACATTTTCCAGTGGATGAGCTTCTCACAGAGTAATTATTTCACTTCTCCCAGACATTACTGATTACATCACACAGAAAAACTAAGAGAGGACTGTTTTATCTTTCTCATCTATCTGTGGTTCTTGTGCAAACTTATACTTGTTATCATGAAAAATGACAAATTTACCATCTGATCAAAATGTTAACAAGGTAACTGTCAGTGAGATGGATCTCTGACTGTCACTGCAAGCCAGAACATGAGGATACATTGATATTTCTCAATACAGCCCCTGCCTCCCCAACGTTCACTAACTACATTTCCACAGTAAAGGTAATAAATCACCCGGAAATAATGAGCTATATAGGATCTCTGGGGTATGATAGATGTGTCCTAACAGCACTATCTGCAAGGTAGAAAAAAATTGATAATGATCTAAAGAAAACCCTAATCAACTGCCATTTTCCATAATGGGGTAGATGTAGCAAAGATATGAAATCTTAAACATGTGATGCATGTTATGACAAAATTGGACTGCTCCAAAAAAAAACAACACAGCCCCAAACAAAACACAAATGACTTAACGTAACATTACATAGGGTCGAATAAATGAAAAATAAAGTTAATAACACAGTCTGGATGCAAACATTATATTGGACATGGGAAATAATGGGATAATCATAGCAATTTCTGGGTCCACAAACAGCTAAACAGTGGAGGGTTCCTCATATAACGTGAATGAAGATTCTGGCTCAGTTACGGGTTTAATGGACTCTCCTCCAGTACTTTTACGTTCTTTAAGACTCTTTGGGCCACATTATTTCTGAGACTTTAATTCAATGGTTTAACCAGTGAAATCATTATTTTTCTCCATAGCAATGGGGCCAAGTGCCACATCCAAGGGACCCAAGAGAGAAGAGAAGAAGTCCATGTGGAAATAAGAGGTAATCGAAAACAGAACTCAAGATAGAAAAACCTCTGCAAGATCATGGCATCAGATCACAGGGACAAAGTGTGGTATCAAACTGCCAAGGAGCTCCTCGTAACGACATCCCTTTAGGTTTAAAGTTAAGAAAGTCTCTCATGGCCATATTTGGTCTCCCACCCCTCCTCTCTGCTTGTTTGTCTTTGGCCATTCCTGCTTCTGCTGTTTGTAGAATCCTCCAAGCTCCTTCCCTCCCCAAGGCCTTGTACCTGCTCTTCTCTCTCGCTCACAAATCTCTCTCTTCCCTGGCTCCTTCCCTTCATCCAGCTTAAATCTCCCTCAAGGAACTTGCCTTGCCCTTCTGTTTCAAAGTAGCCTCCACTTCCATCCCTTTGGTCTCTAAAGAACCATGTCTGTCTGGACCACTGTAATTTCCAGGCTTCTAGCACCTTCTCTGCTATAGTAGGGATTAAGCACAGCCCCAGTCCCGGGCCTCTGGGATACAGGACTGACTAGCTTTGAATTTTAGTGCCACAACTAAGTAGCTGTGTCCCACTGTGCAAGAACTGAATTTCTATGTGCCTCAGGTCCCTCATCTGTAAAATAGGGAGAATACCAATGCCTATAAATGACAATGTTTTAAAGACTAAATCAGTTTATCAATGTAAAGAGCCTGAGATAGTATCAGGCATATAGGAAGCAATCAATTAGCTGCTGTTTTCATAAGAGAAAGAACAGAGGTAATTCTGACATAAAGTGAATTAATTCATGGTTATAGACCCTGGATCAATGAGTCACCTTCATCATTCCAGGTTTTTATTTTACCATTAACCAAAACAATATTGTGTTCCTTCAAATTCCATATTCTCAGACTACATGGAATGAATGGGTACTGGTCTTTATGTCTCTTTAAGCAAGTCCAATAAATACAGTCACTCCCAATTTGAGGGCACTTGGAATCGCAGAGCTGCTGTTGCTTTGACATCTCAATAGGACTTAAAAATGAAAGCAAAAAATAGATTAACGGATGTATTCCCTAAAAGCAACAAACATGTTTGATGTATAAACATATGTTATGGGCAATGACACTGTACCTCTGGTGCCACATCTCAACAATTCTCTTTTCATCTACCCCTAATCATGCAATTGAATGCTTCCAATAGGCCACAGAGCAGGGACAAAAGGATCGTAAGACCTCCTGGTTACACATAACCTGCTTCTAGAGAGGTCAGGCTCCAATCCATCACACGCTGATGAACGTATCTGTGATTTCTACTACACTGGCCAAGTATTTGAATCATTTTTATTTTAACATATTTGATTATTTACCCTTTAGCGGAATGGAATTTGTGAATAAAAATGTCTTTTAAGAGACATAAAGGAAGGGGATATGGGCAATAGCTAATTACTAAAAAATCATTTTAGTGTGGGAAGAAAGTGGGCTTCGCTATTCCTATAAGGCACTGGTTTTCAAACTTTAGAGCCTACGAGCCCCCTGTTAGATTCTAATAGAACCCTGAGGAAAATACACATACACATAAATGTTCACATATAATTTCTATGGGGTGAAGGACCTCCCAAACCAAATCTATCAGCCACACACCCCAGGGTAAAAAACTGGCTCAAATCACCCTCACTTCCTTTGCATATAACCATTTTTTTTATTTCAGACAAATAAAAGTAAGTTAAGTACCATTAAGTTTAATATGAGTAGAAGCTATAAACATTAGGATAGAATATTAGAATTTAAAGATCTTTGCCTGGTTACAGTCTAAATCTAAAGATATTTGCTTTGATTAATACATGGTGTAACTCATTCATTAAATGCAAACTGAAATAAGATAAACCTGTTGCAATGTCATTTCTGGTAGACAATATTATACCAGTTTTCTCTCTAATAAATTAGATGAGGCAAGCTTTCTGTTACGAAATAATAGCAATATGGGACAGAAGAAAAAAATTTACCAGCAGGTGCTTTGGAATTATTCACATGAAGAAATTTCTATTTCTTACTTTCTTCTTCACTAAAATAGTTTTTTCTCAATTTCAACCAATTTTTCAATATGAGGTGTTTATCTTGCTTACTGTTCAAATTAACATTGCATACTTTCAGGCACAGACATGCTCAAAATAGGAGTCCTCTGAAATGCCTGCATTCTGTATAAAAAACATTGCTGGTAGGAAATGTAAAAAGTCTTAAAATACATTTAGATATGGAAGACAAAACATTTAAAACATTCACACTTTAACACATTTGGAAGTATAAAGTTAACATGGTTATGAAATAAATTTCAGGAATCATACTGTTGAAACATCCTCACATCTTCAATTAGGTGGATTAAGAAAAAAATATTAACAATATTTAAATGCAAAAAACAGACTATCAGGATGAGAGATCATTACAGCACCTTGTTTCCACTAACAAGCAGAGCCGACTGTAATTGAGTTTCAAGAAATCCCTGAGGTGGTACTCAGTAGAGAAATCCAGACTTGGCAAGGAAATCTAGTTTCCCTTTAATTACATTATCCCAATCAAGGAGATAACTTTCACATCCCTACAAAGCAAATGTTTTAAGGAGAAGTCTGGCAAGGAAAGTAGGTGGAGGTACAGAGAGGTTAAGGGCTTCAAATAACTTCATATTTGTAGGAGGAACATGGAGAAAACTGAAGTACACTGTCAGGAAGAAGGCAGATGCCCTGGCAAATGGTGCTGCTCCCAAAAACATATGACACCTGACACCTTGGTCCATTGGTCCTGCTTTCCTATATTAGCCTTGGTTTTTCCCTTTGTCACTGAAGGCATGTTCCTTAGTGTTGAACACATAAGCCTAAAGCTGAGCTAGAGTTTCCTAAGCTGATAAAAGGCAAAGCTAAAATGACTCTGGCCATGACTATGCTGTTCAGAGGAAGAAAATGATAGAATGGTCGGTGGAAAATATTTTCTTGGCAGTGTTCTTACTAGGTCAGCAAACCTCCATTCTTTCCAAATTTTCTGGGTCTCCTGTTTATTTCAGCATCCATATAAGGAGGATATAAACAGTGATGTGTGAGAGGTGGTTTGTACCAGCTCACAAGAGCTGTTTGTTCAGAAATTTTATAAGCTGGTAGCTTAAAAAGCCATTAAAAATTAAAGCATGTAACTTGCAATTGATTATTTAAGACAAAGGTAAGAAAATACTCAAAACTCCATACTTCCTAATAATTTTACTACATTTTGCTATTATCTATGTTCTTAGGTTATATACATTTGTATTTGTCTGTTTTCACGCTGCTGAAAAAAGACGTACCTGAGACTGGGTAATTTAAAAAGAAAAAGAGATTTAATGGACTTACAGTTCCATGTGGCTGTGGAGGCCTCACAATCATGGCAGAGGTGAAAGGCATGTTTTACACGTGGCAGGCAAGAGAGAATGAGAACAAGTGCAAGGGATAAAACCCTTATAAAACCTTCAGATTTCGTAAGACTTATCCACTACAATGAGAACACTGTGGGGGAAACTGCCCCCACAATCCAATGATCTCTTATAGGGTCCATCTCACAACATGTGAGAATTATGGGAGCCACCCCTGAAGATGAGGTGTGAGTGGGGACCCAGCCAAACCATATCAACGTCTATTGTATCTTGTGGTAGAAATGCTGTCAGTAGTGTGCCACTGCTTATCTCTTTCCAACTTTGTGCGGTAACGTCAGGTTTGTAGCTTCAACTCAGCCATGATGAGTATTTATATGAACTGGAAACTAGAAACACTACAGATTCACTGTTTTCTTGGCTATCTAGATTTAAGAAAGTGATGGAGGAAAATGCTGATTATGCAGACAAAACTTAAAAGCGTATTGTGTCAATAGCTGTTACATGGTGAATAGCACAAAAAATTGAGAAAATACTTTTTAGTACTCTAGAACTATTATCTGATTCGGCAAAATAGGTCACTCATATGATTGACAAATGAGTAAAGTTTTGACATATATTCTTAGATTTCACTTTTGTTAATGAAAACAAAAATGTCTACAAATATTCATTTCTGAAGCACACCTATTTGTCAGTGACATGAGCAACTTTGCTTAATTGGGTAGTAATCAAGCATTTATTCCTCATCTGAATTTCCAAATCATGCCTGAATCACAACTATAAGTTGACTGTGATTATTGGAATTCAACAAACATTAAACAAAGCATTCTGTGAAAATCAAATTGACTATACAGAATTTATGATGAAGATTGGTATATATTTTATGATTACTCATAAATTGTGTGGTACTCATTTTATATCAGTAAAATTTACAATAAACAGTCAGATGTATGAGGGTATGTGGATTTTACTGTGTATCTTAGCAAAAACTGACCACTCAACTTTTCTAGGGACAACTTTATTATGGTTGGAAACTAGAGACTAAGACGTTTATTGAATCATTGTTAAAGTTCCATAAAACTATTTCCTATCACTAAAGTTATTTATTTGGCTATAATACCAAGCTATACCAGCTACTTCCCCAAAAACAAGACTACCAGATGGTGACAGATTTGAAAGCTCTTTCTCGTATTTTGAGGGTAGGTAGGGGAGTCATGCTATGGGACAGTAGGGAAATCCACTTTTAGCAGGTGGGACAGAATGGGAGAAGTCAACACCTTGTGAGTTGTGAGTGGACTGCTGAGAAGCAGTTAAGGGTATATAGCAGGATAGTAGTAAACTGAAAGGTCATTTATGTGAAATCCTTGGGACAATATGCACTCTGTATGTCTCAATAATGTTAAAAGATTCTGTTCAAGTAAACCAAACACCGCATGTTTTCATTCATAGGTGGGTGATGAAAAATGAGACCACTTGGGCACAGGGAAGAGAACAACACTCACTGGGCTAGGTGGGGGGCTTGAAGGGAAGTGGGGAGAGGGACAGCGGCGGGGGCAGGGAGGATGGGAAGAGATAAATGCCTGATGTAGGTGATGGGGTGGGGAAGGTAAGGGGATAGAGATAGCAAACCACCATGGCATGTATGTACTTATGCAAAAATCCTGCAGGATGCAGGATGTGCACATGTACCCCAGAGCCCAAAGTACAATGAAAAAAAAATATTCTGTTCAATATTTGATTGTATTTGAATAGTTTATAACTGTAATATTTAATTTCAAGGACAAAACTGACCTCAAGTCAATTATTCCTGTGGTTTTATATTTCAGAGAGCAGTGAGAAAAATCCACCAAAACAAAATAAAGCAAAACAAAAATGGAGTACCAAAACAGATTTGCTAAGTTTTAATAATGTGTTCCGATAAAGTATTTTCAAATCCTTCCTTTTTATTATCACTCTTACGGCACAAAAGAAAGCTCATCAGTTTGCCATTAGGATCATTTGGAAGTACACAAAGTACATTTTCTATATATGTTCAGAAGGGGAAACAGGATGAGCATTGCGCTCAGCCACTGGAGATCACAGCTTCATCATGGTTCAACCTCATCTTCAGACACTGAAAGTATTGCTGAAGAAACAGGAAGTACCATTGAGCACAGGGGGCTGCCATGTGTCCTCTCCACTGAAGACAGTCTGAAGGATACAGTGACCACAGGAACAAAAACGCCCTCAGAAACAGCCCCAAAGGGCTTCTAGAAAGTACATGCTACCTGATGCTTTTTATTTATTTATTTATTTATTTATGATGTGATTTGTTCTAAGCTATTCTGAGAATTCATGATGGACTGAGAACACCAGCAACTGCAGCCTGTTGGATTTTGGTTTAGTAGAGTACAGTGCTCTGTTTGATCATCCACTTTTCAAAAGCCAGCTTCACATCCTAACCGCATCTTCCTTGCAAAGCTTTGCTACTTTGAATGTTGCTTTTTTTTTGCAGTCCCTGAAATACATGTGCCTGGGGTGTCACCAACAGGTGGGTTTTTATCCTTTGACTTCCTTCCATGTAAGCCTCAAGGCATGTATAAAGGACATGAGCACTGCTTTCATTTTCCAAGAGAAATCAGCTTTATACTGGGAATTGCAAGCACGTGCCCGGTTCCCCGCAGTGACTTGCATGAACTAACACATACTCAGGGTGAGTAAAACCAGCAGGGAGGCAGGCCTCAACCAAGAGCACATTTGCTAGATTTTCTTGGAGTGTTCAGAACTCTGACCCTTAGAGAAGCCAATGCCAGGCAGTCATTCGCAAGGATAGGAGGGTTATGAGATCGAGGCCAAAGACACATTTGGGGAAAACCATTCCATCGGACAAGCTCTGATACGGAGAATCTAAGGCAGCTTTCTGGACCTCTGAATATCACAGCATCACAGTGGCTTCCTGTGGCTCTATGGTCAGAGAACACTTTCTACAAAATGAAGAGACAGAAGCAAGGACCTCCACATTCCTACCACATGTGACAGTCTGGAAAAAGGCAGTGTTCATTCTGACCTCTCCTAACTTCTACTCACTCATTCCACATGAGCCTGAGGCCACATTTCGCCTGAGCATCCCAGCTTATACAGTCAGAGGAAAGAACAAACTTCACTCCCACTGAATTAGGGCCAACTATTTACCAGGCACTGCACAAGTATTATATTACTAAACAGACTGTCTCAGTCTGTTTAGTCGTTGCCATAAAGAAATATCTGAGGCTGGGTAATTTACAAACAAAAAGAGGTTTATCTGGCTAATAGTTCTG
Source organism: Cacajao melanocephalus (assembly GCA_963573385.1). Classification (NCBI taxonomy): domain Eukaryota; kingdom Metazoa; phylum Chordata; class Mammalia; order Primates; family Pitheciidae; genus Cacajao; species Cacajao melanocephalus. The sequence goes on along the minus strand of CAUYLG010029464.1, from coordinate 46,915 downwards.
CAGGCTGTACAAGAAGCATGGTGCTGGCCTTGGCTTCCAGGGAGGGCCTCAAGTTGCTTCCACTCATGGCAAGGGTGAAAGGGATCTGTGTGTACAGAGATCACATGGGGAGCAAGGAAGCAAGAGAAGGGAAGAGGCATCACACTCTTTTTAACAACCAGCTCTCACATGAACTAACAGAGTAGGGACTAACTCGCCAACAGAGAGGTCATTAATCTATTCGTGACGGATCTACCCTCATCACTCAAACACTTCCCATGAGTCCCCACTACAATATTGGGGATGAAATTTCAACAAGAGGTTAGGAGGGCACAAACATCCAAACCACAGCAATTACTAGTTAATTATTCTCACGGTCCAGTGAGACAGCTTTTCAAAACTTATTTGCAGGACAAGAAATTAAGTCTCTTTGTCTATTAGACATACATTTATTGAGAACTATTTGTCAGAAATGGTGCTCCAGGACTACCAGAGAACCAGACAAATGTGGCCCCTGACCTCATGGAATCTGCCTTCCAGTGGAGCTCAGAGAAGTGAGTACCTAAGCAGTCAGTAAATAACTTTGGCTGGCTGGTTGGCTAAGTGTGTATGGAGTGGGGAGGCTTGGAAGGGAGAAGGTAACAACATGGAAAGAAAACCAATTGCACAGGGATTCCCAGATAATAAGCCAAAGATCCAGAATTTGAATTTCAGTCTAATTCACTTTTGACTTCACCAGGTTACATAGCCTCGCAGATCCCCCATCTCTGTCTGTCTCAGATTAAAAGTGAACCAGAGAAAGAACAGTAACTGGAATTTTTTCTACGGCCCACCTCTGTTTACTGGAGTCTGAGCACCATTTTGGGGGCAAAAGCTTTCTTTCAAAGCCGGGGGGGAAGAAGAGGAACTAAATTCCACATTCGTGGTGAGTATTAGAAAGTTTCAGAACATTGCCCTTTTAAACTCATCTTTATTAATATTCTTTAAGCACACAGGTAATGAGAAAGTGCAAATACAGCCCCCTCTGGCTGCAGTAGTGAGTGAGCCAGGAAAAGACTGCACGTCATGCCATCCTATTACAATAACAGATTAAAAGGGCACAAACAGGGTACTAATTAGCAGTCATAAAAACTCGAGGCTCCAGATTGCTCATCTTCATATCTGGGCAGTAAAAGTACCACGTGCGCAGATAACATAGAAGTAAAATACCAGGGTGCAACTGTCCAGAGCTCAGTCAGCATCAGCTGAGGGAAGCAGTTGCATTCAGTGGCACAACCTACACTCTCTCAAGAATCCAAAGGCATTCAGGTGACTGCCCAAGAATTAAAAATCAGCCAGCCCAGAGAGAGGCAAGTGCCTCCTAACTCAGCAAGGGACAGCGGGAGACCTTGCCAACTTCTGATTGATTGTCTTCAATTCCCTCTCTCCACGATGTATTCCTGTCCATGGTCTCTCCCCGGATTTTATGCAGAAGGCTACTTCTGAGAAATGAGAGGGTTTTATTAGCATACAGGGGCCAAAGTTTAGCCTGAAGGAGAGATACCTTCATCAATAAAATCTTTTTTGATTAAATTCAATCTTTCTTCTTGGGTCTGCTCAGAGCTTGGAAAATAAGCCGGGTGTGCTTTCTAACTTTTATCCCCAATTTGTTCCCCGAGGATTTCAAGGATTCTGTTGCCATGAGGGCAATCTGAAAGAAGAAAGTAAGGAGTATTCTTTCTTTAACAAGTTGTCTCTTGACAGATTCATACCCAGTAATTCAGGCTTGGGCATGTACTATACTCATCTAGCTCAGCCAAGTGGCTCTGTATTCTATGTTAACTAATGATCTATAATTTTAAAAGTAGTCATACATAGCATATATAGAGAACCAACTTTTAAAAAAGACTCTAAGCTTTGTTTTAATAAAGAGGAAAGTGTATCTACATTGCATGTGAAACTGAAACTAGACAAATTCCTTGTGGCCTTTTAACTGACACAACAGCTAAAAGGCCCAGATTGAAGGCAAAGCAATGTTGCAAGAGAACTATATGATAATCACAATCATATTCATTTTATTTCCAACATTATAATAAGGACCACATATTATTCACTGGCATATATTCTATTCACCGTACAGTGAACTGTCTGGGAAAAAAAAACCATGACCCTTCTTTTTTAAACATTAGCTCCATATCAGAAAGGAAATTGTCCATATTTATTTATTTTCCTTGAGGGATCTCAGTAAATATCACTGGGATATGACTGGGTCCTAGTCTGCACACCATCAGTGATATGGCTTGTCCAACATGACCTTTAGAAAAACTCAGAGTTTGGCTTTGTGAATCCCATCTGTTTTAGTCTGTTTTTGCTGTTTTAACAGAACACCTGAGACTGGATTATTTATAATAAATAGAAATTTATTTGGCTCATGGTTCTGGAGGCTGGGAAGTCCAAGATCAAGGGGCAAGCCTCATGTGAGTGAGGGCCTTCTTGCTATGTTATAACATGGTGAAAGGCATGACATAGGCAGAAGAGAGGGTGAGAGAGGGTGAGAAAGGCTGAACTAGTGTTCACAAGAAACCTACTCCCATGATAACAACATCAATTCATTCATGACAGCAGGGCCTTCATAACCTAATCACTCTTCAAGGTCTAACCTCGCAGTACTGTTGTTCTGGGGATTAAGTTTCTAACACATAAACTTTGGAAACATTCTCAAACCAGAACACCATTCTATTCTCAGTAATACCCTTTGTCTTAATTTTTCCTACTCCCTGGGATGATATTCAAAGATATTCAATAATGCTTGGGCACTGGCCAATCAAAATGGGACTAGACCCCAGGCATCATGGGGCAGTCCAGCCTTTCTGATGCATACTGCTGGATATCCATCCAGCCCCAGTTGTTCCAAAGATTCTGGTGATAATAGGGGCCACCTCTCCCAAATTTGCCTTCTTAACTGGATGCCTAAAAGGACAAGTCATGAATCTCTAATCATAATTCTAGCACATGTACCATAGGCCATTAGGAAAACTATTCTCAGATGAATGAAGCCTCCCCATACCCTCAAATTACACCATTAAACTGAGACCCTTAGCATGGTCTCTGACTCAGTGGGCACCATGGCCACGTGATTTACATTCCTGAGAAAAACTTATCCTCCTCATAACAGAGAGGAGGATCCCTCAAAGAGACCTGAAAGCTCAAGTAAGAGAAGACACTACAATGTGCTTGTAATGCTTCAAAGAAACAATACTTTCTAATCCCAAGATATAATTGCTAATAAATGGTTTCTTTTTTACATAAAGGTTAAAGAATTTTTAATACATATAGTCTTTGGTGCTCATTAAGAAGACACTATTTCTTCATGGGTTCATAAGCACATACATAACTGAAAATAATCTGTAGCAACAGTACAGTAATAAATGTAAAATCCTAATGAGAGAACATACGTTGGCTGGAAAAGTATGTTGTTCTTTTCCTCCTTCTTTTCTTTTGCTAATGATATTGTACATTTTCTTCAGAGGGTTTATTAGTGCCTGCTTAATATTATCTCTCTCTTTCATATAAAGTAGTTCCCTAGAATCATAGGCAAAGCTTTAGGCCTTCAATGATGATGCTATTAAAAAATAATTAGTATCTAAATGATGCTCAAAATATCACATTACAGTAAGTTGACAGCACTGTCACAGTATAGAGAGATGGGATGATATTAACTATCAGAGATCCCAGCCTGATCTATCAGCAATTTCACTAATCCCAAGGACAACATTAACTTATTTGAGAGGGTAAAGCCTGCAGGGTTCTGGAGGCCTCATTTGGTCTAAGCAGATTATTGCTCTGTGGACACTCCATGGTGGGAATTAGATCCGAGTTCTTGGTGGTGTCCATAGCCGGTTCTCCATTTTCCACATTCCTCAGGTTAGAATGGTCATCAATACAGCCTGAGCATCACTCTGGGATTCTTTTTCAGACTGCCTAGAGGACCAAACACTGGAATGAAAAAGGGCTGCCCAGAAGCTTCTGGTTCCTGTCTCACTGAGGGCTTCAAGGAAAGGCTGGGTTTAAGGTTCCTGAACACTCTGTGCTGTCTCAGTTCATTTCCTGTTGCAGAAGTTCTGAAGTTCATCTGTTACGTTCCCAAGGCAAAATGGTTATGTTAATTCATATGCAAAATGGGAACCCACTTAACTATTGTCTTTTATTACTCTGAAATCAGCCAAACCAGCATATGCATCTTAGCAGTCTTAAATCAGCATTTCCCAAGTATGATCTTTGAAACACTATTACCAAAGAGCTGCTCAAAAGAGAAAGACAGAGAAATTATAATAAAAATATCATCGTTCAAAGTACTTTGGAAATGCTGCTTATTATCTCTCTTCCAGAAGTTTCATGAACAATGTTAAGGTCAAAAAAGTTCTTCAATAAAGAATAGTGTTTAATTTTGCTTAGCTGAGCATTTTTCAATGTTACCTGCCATAGAGTTTCCTTTATTTCTCCCCCCAAAACTGGCTCTCTTAATCTGTTATTCTGAAGAACATAGAGCACACACTTTGAGAAGAGATGGCCCTAAGTTAATCAGCACCCTCCATTAGGTGGCTGCTATCAATTTTGATTTAATTACACAAGCATGCACTCAGCATTTATGCAACGTAAGGTCAGAATAAGGGTTATGTACTCTTCAAGGGTAGGCTCCCAAATTGGTGGGATATGCTTCAGCCCCTCCAAGGACTTATACAATTCCTAAGACCTGAAAAGCTATGGTTTAAAAATAGTCAATCAATTCTTCCAGTTGTCCAGCCACAGTCAAGTGCCAACTCTGGCAGGCAAAATATCAGGAACCAAGGAGAAAAAATATGAATAAGGCGTGGATTCTGCCCTCAAGGAGGCTACCATGGGCAAACTAACCACAAACCAGGAAAAACATTATATGGAAAAAAGAGTGGTTTATTCTGCATGAAGGGCAAAGGAAGATCGGTAAAGACACAGGCTGCTGAGCTGGGCTCCAGTGAGATGGATTTTCATTGCTGGATAGAAGAGGACAGATGGGTAAGCAACCTGAGAAGCACTGAGGCTGCAAATGTGCAGGGCATGGCCTTTCTAAGCCAATCATCCCCCCAACATCACAGATGAACCAATAGAATAAAAATTTAAGAGTTCCATGATGGAGCAGGCAAATCTTAGCAAATCCCTTCACACCAGGAAGCCACCGTACCTACATTGTGAACCTTGCTGAGAGCAGGTCTGGAGTGGGCCTTTGTGTCTCCCGCAGCAGGCATACGTAGGAGTCATCTCTTCAATGGGCATCCGAATAGGGCTATGTGTGCCCTTGCCTTATGAAACATATGGGTCCTTAAAAATTGGATATTCTTTGGTGTCTTGTAGGTAAAATCATTTTACATGACCATGAGGAGTGATCCATTTAAAGGGTTCTTGCAGTGAAGACTCTGGAGAACAAGGAATCCACATGTGCTCAGAGATTTCTGTTTTGATTTTCCTAAAGAGCTGCATCTTAAGGGACTACTGAATTTAAAGAAATGTTAGAAAGCAAGCGTAACAAAAACTGCATTGTCTCCAAACTAAAAAGAAAAAGATGAAAGTAAAATTAAAAGCTATAGACAACATTCAACAATGATTTGATGTAAAATCATAATCCATCTATAATTCAATTTAGCCAAGTCCATACCTTCTGGGATCCTTGACTTAGCTAGAGGCTCTGTCTAACTAGTGACCCTGTATCATACTAGTTGAACAACAATGAAAGAGACAAACTGGCAGATTTTTGCATCATCTGGAGGAACATAGCTGATCCAACAGGCAGTCAAGTTTGAGCACAACAAAGCAGGCTTTGAACTTCCTAAGCTCCTAAGCAAACTGACAAATTGCCCTCTGGAGTCCAATTCCCAGCATCAGCACCACTTTGCCACAATGCCTTCTCTCCTGTCTCTCCTGCCTAATGGCTCTCCATGCCATGGAGGGCAGTCAGTGTGATGAAAATAACCATCAACAAAGCATTTGGTGATTAGCCATCTGCTTTTTAAAATATAATGCAGGTCAGCAAGATTGATAGGTTCTTTTGGTCATTAACAATCGATTTAACAACTGTAAATTTAAAGTGATCACTTTCCCGAGCCTTAGTGTTAAAGAGGTTGGGGGTAGAATATACTTAGGCAGAGTTAAGAGCTGGAAAATTAAGCCAGAACATGAAAAACAAGATTACAAAGTAGTATTCCTCAGAGAGTACTGTGGAGCTATATGGAATCAGGGTATTACCAATGCTAAGGGATGTGTTCAATCACTTTTTTAAAGGAAAAGCAATCTTAATTAATGCCCTATGTCATAGCAAAATAATTTAGATGGGGGTGGGAAACCTCTAAAGATGAAACCCAGACCAAAGTGAAGACTTGGTTCAAAATGAACCATCTACCCATCAATCATAAAAATATTGCCCAACAGCAAATCAAAGAACATGCTCTTTGGTCATATTTGAGGAGCTTGAAAACACTGATCCCTGAAAAGGGTTTTCACACTTTATATAAAAAAGATAGGAAATTTTAAAACTGACTTTAAATTAAAAATTTAAATGCCATATTTAAAAAGCTGAATTACTCATAGACACAGTCATTTTAACACACTATATTTTAAAACTCTATCTATAAAACTCATAATTATGTAGTCAGTTGTGCTGATCAGTGAATAATATTATTATTTTTATGCCACCACATTTGGACCTAACATTTTACCTGACTAAAGCTTGGAGTTGGTCCACTTGTTTTATTTGATGCTTATAGGACATCCAAAGGGAAAGAGAGGAAATTCTTTCTCTGGCCTATTCATTAGGAGCACAGAGAACCAATCCCAGGCTTCAAGGTGTCAACTGGTGTTACATCCCAGTCCCCATCTACCAGTAGTTCAACAAAGAGCAAGATGGTAGGAATAAGAGGGAAATGCATCTCCCTTCAGCTTTCAGATTTTAGACTACTGTACGTGGCTCTTTCCAACCGAGAAGAAAAGACTATAAGATAAACTGATTTGGTGCAGGAAGCTAAACTGGATTTATATGCTCTAATATGGAACAAAGATCCCTAGAACTGATCCTCAAAAGCAACTCCCATTAATTGAGAAACAGGAATGTCCCTAAGGGTGAAAGTCTGGGACCAGCAATATGGCAACATTGTAAGTTTGCAGAACAGCATTTTTGTAGGACACATGTTCTATCTGCCTTTGTAAAAGCAAAGCAGCTGGACAATACCAGTTCCACTGAATAAAGTTCAGAGGAGTCTGCAAAGTTACTTATGAGATATAGTTCAACCATTTTCCCCCTTGCTTTCAGGTTTACTCAATATTAACTCCCACGTGTCTACAAGAGCCCCATGATCTGCCTCGGAAGAATTCACTGCCTAACACTTGACTAGGAGGAAGAACAATTAAGTATTGATGGGCAAATTGTTTTCATCTCAAATGCCATCTGTGATCAACTGCAGTAGCCCTTGTTGAAGAGTCTGAGGCCATATTTAAACTCAGTGGAAAAGGGCAGCATGGACAATGAACAGTGTTTGAGGGGTATTTTGGCATAGAGGTTAAGAATATGGATTCTAGGCAGGGAGCTGTGGCTCATGCCTGTAATCCCAGCACTTTGGAGGGCCAAGGCAGGCAGATCACTTTAGACCAGGCTGGGCAACATGGCAAAACCCTGCCTCTACAAAAACCACAAAAATTAGCCTGGTGTGATGATGCATGCCTGTAGTCCCAACTACCTGGGAGACTAAGGTAGGAGCATCACCTCAGCCCAGTGAGGTCAAGGCAGCAGTGAGCCAGTATACCACTGTACTGCAGCCTGGGTAACCGAGTGAGAATGTTTTTCAAAAAAACCAAACAAACAAAATGAGCATAGATTCTAAAGACATACGGTTGTTTAAATCCCAGCCCTATTCCTTACCAGCAGGTCAAGATACGTAACTTAAATTTACCACATAGAAAATGATAAAAGTAATAATAACCTTATGAGATTATGAACATTAAATAAATTATAGATAAAGCAACTTTCACAACGTCTAGCACATAATTTATACTTGATAAACATTAGCATCATCACCAGAAGGACTAGTTGTCACTGTTGCTAACTGGCATTGCAGAGTAGAGTGGTAGCTTGTCTTTTGTCTATCAAGCTGTCTGTGTTTCAAAATCTGATCTTCAACTCAAGTGTAAAATTTACAAGCAGTGGTGGAGTGGAACAGGTCGAATCTACACAGTTCTTTATATGAGTGAATCAGTGAATTTGATAGACTCTACCTCCAAGATGTGATGTGTTGCAATAGTGGTTCTGCAGTATGTTTGGACTGTGAAAGATCAGAAAGTCTTTCAATGATTCATATTTTCAGGACATTGCAAAGTGATCAAATTGGTACATTCTCAACTGAAAGCAATCACTTGGCCTTCTCCAAACTTCCCAGACTGCTAATAACATGCAGTCTTATTTCCAACCAAACTGAATGAAGCATCAAAAGGAAACTTTGGTTTCATCCCAAGTGCTACAAGCTGTTTTCACATATTGAAAGTTTGGCTCTACCACTAGCAGGCAAGGAAACACTTTCAAACCTGGTAGGTGATGGGAACAGACTTCAGAACTTGGCCACACTGTCATGAGACATCCGGGGCTGGAATTAGGGCAGGGGTTCTCAACTGGTGACAGTTAGTCCCACAGGGGACATGTGACAATGTCTGGAGACGTTTTTGGTTTTCACGACTGGACGGGAGGCATTTCTGGTATCTAGTGGGTAGAAGCCTGAATGCTACTAAGCATCTGACTATGCCTACTCTCACCTCCCAAACTCAGACTTTTCTGGTCCAAAATGGCAGTAATGCCAAGATTGAGAAACCCTGGATTAGCACGGAACACAGATCAGTGTGAACTCATTTGCTAAATGTTTTCCTCACTATACTGGAGGCTCCAGACAAGTAGAAATCACCATATCTTCAGTGCCAAGCACAGTGCCCAGTACTTAGCAGGGGCTCTACTAATTTTTGTGAAGTGAATACACTATAACAGCAGATATTAATGCAGGTCAGTCACCATTTTTCTTCACAGCAGAGCAAATACTTCTTCAATATTAAAGCCAGAAAGCAAGGTGAAAAGAGAAGACACAGCAGAACATGACTTTGCTTATTTGGGCATCTAGCACATTAGACACCTCCAATAAATCTGTCCCACTTCCTGCATCCCTATCTTCCCTAGAGCAATAACTGATGCCACATCTAGAACCTAACAGTAAGTTATGTCAACTCTACCAGCACCAATATATTTCTAGAAGCCGCTTGCTTCTCTCCATCCGCAAAGTCTAAGTCACTTTGCTTTTGTTCTTCACCTCTACCTTCCATTCTCCACAGAGTAATAACTATATGCCCTGTTCAAGGCATTAATCAGATTACATCACTCTTGTATTCAAAGCCTGCTAACATCCTCACGGGGGCTTAAAACATCTTACAAAGTCTGGCACCTGCTCACCTCTTTGCACTACAACTATAGCAGTCATCTTCCTATTTAATCAACACGTCCAATTCCTTTGCTCCTCAGAGCCTCTGCACTGGCCTGGGGATGCTCTTCCTCTAGATACTTACATGGCTGGCACTTTCATATAATTCAGGAATCAGTTTAAAGTCAACTCATCATAGAAAAATTTTTTGACTATATAGATTCTTCACCTGTGTAGTCAGACAAGTTTTATTGTCTTTGAATTATGAGGCACAATATGACAGCTTATTCTTTATTTGCTCATTTATACATGTACACTGGCATCCCTCCCAGACTGGAGTGTCAGCTTCATGAAAACGGAGAACTTGATTGTCTTTGCTCTCTGCTGTATCCCAAGCAAGCACAGTGCCTGGCACAATGTAAGAGGTCAATATACGTCTACTGAATGAATAGATAACTGAGGAATAAATGGATGGATATATACATGAATTATTCAGAGAAAAAAAGATCTCATCTAAAAGAAAATGTGTTAACCGTCACTTACAAAAGAGTTTCTCAGAATTTTTAAATTAAACTCCAAATAGCATCTTTTATTTAACTGCGATCAATTCAACGTAAGACTAAAAATCAGAATAATAGAGAGTAGTTAATGCTCATCAAGCACCGAGTATAACTCAGAAACTAAATTAACAGTTTGTTAGTGTAAATCTCCCTCGTTCTTTTTATGAGCACTAAATTAAAGTTCAACCTATATTTTTAAATCTCTTACAAGCAAAGAGACAATGAAATAATGAAAGTAAAATGAAGTAATTTTACTAATTCTCAATCCATAACGATAGCAATGATTTTGTAAGTTTCCGAATATGGTTCAGCAGTGTGGACCAGCCTGGTATGAAAATTAATTTAAGTCTGTTTTCCTTTTATAATTTTTGCTACTGTGAAAGAAAATAATTAAGTTATTTAATATTCACAGGCAGGATCACAGGCAAGAATATGAGTATGCCATCACTTACGAAACCTGGAACATAACGCAAGTGTAATGTTGCTTTTTTTGGACCATGTGATATATCTGAATGCAACAAGGAAAGAAGCCAGAAATATGTTAGCAGCACTTGGGAGAAAGAGTGGATGGTAGCATGTACAGTCAAGCAAAGTTAGAGGTTGTGACGAACCATCCTGAATTAGCACACACAGTTCCTCTTGCTCTGCCTCCTGCCCACCTTTAAACCTGCAGTTCTTACCACTCCGGCAATATCCCCAAAACTTGCAGTGTTCTAAAGTTTATATAGTCTTGGGGTATCTGTGTCCTTATTTACACCACAGCTGAGTCTAAAAGAACTTTCTGCAATGATGGAAATGATCTAATTCTGCACTATCTATTGCTTCTGTATCGGAGGAACAGAATTTTGCAAAGTATTTAATTTCAATTAACTTAAATTTAGTCACAGGCTGCCAACTTGCACAGCACAACTCTAGACACCCTTCCTGTAGTCTGCAAACTCCTGCTCGTCCTTCAAGACCCAATTTAAATATCTCTTCCTCCAGAATCTCCTTCCTCTTCTTGTTTCCTAAATAGCAGCTTTCACAGCTTTAATGATAACCATTTATCACATTCTATTATAATTGTTTTATGGTATGCTGGTCATCCTGACTAGATCAAGAATCTTTGAAGGGGAGAGACTCTGCCTGGCTCATCTCTAAATACTCAGTTCTATGCTTGGCACATGAGAATTATTTGATAAATGCTTGTTGGATGCTCAAGTGAAGTAATGAAACCATCTGTAGACATGAACAAATATAAGCACGGCTTCCCAGGAAAGTTCTTCCCAGAGGAAGCTTTTACTCCCTTTATATAAGAAATTGCAAACCAGATACAGCTTGAGCATCCCTAATCTGAAAATTCGAAATGCTCCAAAATCTGAAACTTTTTGAGCACCGACATGATAACACAATTGGAAAATTCCACATGTAGTGTTATGATAGGCACAGTAAAAATGCAGTCAAAACTTTGTTTCATGGACAAAGTTATTTGAAATACCGTATATGATTATCTTCAGGCTATCTGTATATAAGGTACATATAAGACAGAAACAAATGTTGTGTGTAGACTTGGGTCCCATTCCCAAGATGTCTCACTATGTACGTACAAATATTCCTCAATCCAAAAAAATTTGATAACTGAAACACTTCTGGGCCAAGCATTTCAGATAAAGGACAGTCAATCTGTATGAACCTCAGATTTGATAGTATTTCACCACATTTGTGTGTGTAATTGATAGAAATTGCTTACCAATGTTAAAAACAGATTTCCAACGTTTCTTGAAACAAATATTAGATCTGGCAAGTTTAGTCTCATATTTGGGCTTGGCAACAATGAACCAGAATGGAACAAGCAGCTGTATCATTTAGATAATAAATATCCTCTACAGAGTTTTTTTTTTTTTTTAACATTTAGTCACCTGTTGTCACTTATGATCTCTGTCTTTCTCGTGTAGCCATTTGACCTTACAACACCAGACAATAAATGAAGAGACAGAAATTTCAAGTTCAGACACTGATTTCTTACCTACATTAGTAACATAACAATAGTAACATTACAAGCTGCAACAAAACAATAATAATGGCTGGTTGTATTTATTGAACATGAGACGCCAGGTATTATACTAGGCAATTAATAAACATTGTCAGACAGAATCATCCTCCATGACCGAGAAAATAGTCTTGGCTTCATTTTATCAATGAAGATATTGAGATTATAACAGGTAAGCTGAAAAAACACAGGAAGTTCTTCCCCTAGTCTGCCCATCATCAGAGTCCTCATTACCATCTCTTCTACAAGGTGAATCCCTCCTCACCCCTCCGTGTTCCTCTCAGCCTGGATTTAGATCCACAGCAAAAGACAAAGTGAGACTTTGGGCAAGTGACATAACCTTTCTGCATTTTGCTCCTCCACACATAACAGACTTCAGAAATAAGAGCTGACATTACCTCCAGGGGCACATGTGGGCACATGAAATGATGTAGGTGAAACACTGAACTTTCTTAGACACTTTCACAAATGGAAAATGATCTCATCTGAGCAGGCAGAGAGTGGCTGGCGGAAGGCTGACACATCAGGAGTAGGGAGGCATGGAAAGGGCTGAACTCTCGAAAGGAAATAATGGCCTTGTGGCTTTTGCTAGCACCCCCCCTCAAGGAACCCTCATCTAGGGAGAGGACGTCTTTGCGGAACTAATACAAATTCGGCTCCCTGAAGCTTGCCTAGCTTCCTGCCAGTTAGGTGCTACTGAAAGAATGCAAGTCAATGGAAGGTTTAAAAATCAGCTATTGCAGGCTTAGCACTCTGCCAGGCCAGGAGCTGGCAAACGTTTTTCTATAAAGGTCCAGACACTAAATGTTTTAGGCTTTGCAGGCCATAGGTAAACAAATCAGCATGGCCGTGTTTCAGTAAAACTTTATTTACAAAACAGGGCTAGGGCCCACAGGTATAGTTAGCCTACAACCCCTGTGCTAGACACCATGGAGGCAGAGCAGAGGCTCTTCACAGTCATCTGGCACCATCACGAGGGGCAATGCACAGTGCTTCCTGTTGGATTCCCCACTCCAGTAGCCACAATCCTCTGAGATAAAGGCCTGAACAGCAAGAATGACTTAAGCCACAGACTTTCTTGGTAGCTCCAGCTCCAGACTCACCCCACAGGGCAGGAGGAGAGTGAGCCTCTTTTTCCCACGAATAGTTCCTCCTAGCAGCTCTGCAGGCCTGTCTGCAGAACAGGTGAGGCTACACAGCCTTTGACCACATGATGTATTGGCTCCTCTGACTAAATCAAAGTCCACAGATGACAGGCCTACAATATCCAAGAAGTTGCCAAACAAAGATGCTTAAATTGATATGGACAAAACTAAATATGTCTGCTTTCCTTGTGCCCACTTTGACTCCCCTAGGTGCCACCCCTGGTGCCACATCACCCTGAGATATCCACTTGCACTTGAATCATCCATGTCTCATTACCATATGTGTATACCAAGATGGGGTGGCTCCTGCTGTAGGTCACACTGTTTGTTTGTTTTTTTTGGTTGGTTTTTTTGAGACAGAGTCTCACTCTGTCACCCAGGCTGGAATGCAGTGGCACAATCTCAGCGCACTGCAACCTCCGCCTCCCAGGTTCAAGCAATTCTCCTACTTCAGCCTCCCAAGTAGCTGGGATTACAGGTGCCTGCCACCATGCTTGGCTAATTTTTGTATTTTTAGTAGACACAGGGTTTCACTATGCTGGCCAAGCTGGTCTCAAACTTCTGACCTCAAATGATCCACCTGCCTCAGCCTCCCAAAGCGCTGGGATTACAGGTGTGAGCCACCATGCCCAGCCAGGCCACATTGTTTAAAGTCTATGCAGTCCTTCTTTGAAATCATAAACTTGGGGTTGGTTACATTTCTTCCAAGTGTATGACCAAGAAGATGCAAAGAAGCAAAAGGTTTCTTACTGTTTTGTCTGTTAATGTAACCTCCCATTGTCCTTATGCTTTTGTTTCTGTTCTCATTTAATCCTGTTTTCCTTCACAGGATTAAGTCTTCTCATTTCTAAACTATTATTTGAACTTTAATATTCTACCATGCCTTAGTGTCATTTACTCTTTGACTTTCTGAGTGAAATAGTAAAGAATATGAGAGTGGAAAAGGTATTTGGGAAGATTTTGGGTTTTAAAGTTTCAACTTTAGTTGATCCTTCCTACCTGTGGGACCTTGGGCAAATGAGTGAATGATCTGAACTTGAATTGCTTCTCCTGCAAGACAAAGGTAAGTATGGCAATCTCAGAGAGGTAATGTAAGAATTACATGAGTTAAATATGGAAGATTCCTCTTCTAAATCAATAATAAAAATACAAATAATCCAACTTATATGGGCACAGGATCCAAAGAGATATTTCTCCAAAGAGGTTATACAAATGACCAGGGGGCATGTGGAAAGATGCTCAATATTAGCTATCAGGGATGCCTCACCCAATCAAAAGCACAGTGAGATACCACTTCATATTTACTGGGATGATTATAATAAAAAGTTACAAAATAACAAGTATTGGTGAAGATATGAAGAAACTAGAATCTTCTTAAATTATTGGTAAGAATGTAAAATGGTACAACTGCTTTGAAAATAGTCTGGAAGTACCTTTAAAAATTAAACATAGAGTTATCATATCTACTCTTAGTTATATACCTAAGAGAAATGAAAGCATATATCCACACAAACACAATACTATATTAATTGTAGCATTCATAGAAGGATTATTCATAAAAATCAAAACTGGAAACAACTCAATTGTCTATCAAATGATGAACAGATAAACAAAATATGGCCTAGCCATACAACAGAATGTTATTTAGCAATAAAAAGAAGTTTTTGAAAAGCAAAGAAAACAATGATATAGTGAAGAGACAATTTACAGAATGGGAGAGCATATTTACAAACTCCGATAAGGAGTTAATATCCAAAATATATAAGAAACACATTCAGCTCCATAGTATCCTCTTCTACAAAATAACCCAATTAAAAATTGAGCAAAGGATCTGTATAGATATTTTTTCAAAGGAGACATACAAATGGCCAACAGGTTTATAAGAAATGTTAAATATCACTAATCTTCAGGGAAATGGAAATGAAAACCACAATGAGGTATCACTCACCTCACACGTGTGACAATGGCCATTATCCAAAAGTCAAAAGATAGCAAGTACTACTGAGAATCTACTTGAAAAGGGAATCTTTGTTGGCAGAAATGTAAACTTGTACAGCCATCATGGAAAAGAGTACAGAAGTTCCTCAAAAATTGAAAACAGAATTACCATAGGCTCTAGTAATCCCACTCCCAGGGACACAGTCAAAGGAACTGAAATCTTCATCCAAAAGAGATATCTGCACTCCTATGTTCATTGTAGCATTATTCAAAACCACCAAGATATGGAATCAACTTAAGTTTCCACTGACAGGTGAATACAAAACTGCAATGTATATATCAATAATGGAATATTATTTACTCTTAAAAAAGAAGGAAAGAAAATCCTGCCATTTGCAAAAATGTGAATAACCTGGAAGACATTATGACAAGTGTAATAAGCGAGACACAGAAAGAAAATTACTGCCTGATCTTACTTAGATGTGTAATTTAAAATATTCAGACTGTTAGAGCACGGAATAATAGTTACCAAGGGCCAGATGGGGTGAAAATGGGAATAATTTGGTCATAGCTACAAACTTTCAGTTATAAGATAAGTAAGTTCTGGCACTCTAATGTATGGCATGGTGACTAAGGCTAATGATAATATATTGTATACTAGAAATATGCTAAGACAGTTGATCTTCACTTTTCTCACCATGCACACACACACAACGTAACTACGTAAAGGATATGTTAATTAGCTTGACTGTGGTAATCACATCACAAAATATATGTGTATTAAATCATCACACAGTATATCTTAAATATATATAATTTTTGTCAATTATACCTGAATCAAGCTGTAAAAAAAGAAATGAAGTGCTGATACATGCCAAAAGATGGATGACCCTTGAAAATTTTATGTTAAATGGAAAAGACAGTGGCAAACACCACCACATAATGTATGATGCCGTTTATAAGAAATGTCCATAACAGGCAAATACACAGGGACAGAAAGTAGATTAATAGTTTCCAGGGTTGTGGATGGGGAGGAATGGGTAGTGAAAAACAATGGGCACAGGGTTTTTGTAGGGGTGATGAAAATATTCTGGAATTAGATAGTAGTGACAGTTACACAACTCTTTGAATATACATGAAACCACTGAATTGTACATTTTAAATGGGTGAACTGTATGGTATTTTAACTGTGTCTAAATAAAGCTGGATAGTTCTTAGCCTAGTGCCTGAGACAAAGGAAGAAATAAAAATGGTCACTACTGTTATCATTCAGTCACTTGCATATTACAAATGTAATCAGTTATTCTAGAGACTTTCACCTCTGTTATTCTGAGAATTAAAATACTCAAACATATGTGTGGTGAGGTCTACAAGAGGAGGATTATTGTAGCCTGGAGTAGTTAGAAAGCTCTTGAGAAGTGTGAACAGAATAAAGGAGGAGGCAAAGAAGAAATCACCAAAGGCAGCAATCTGAAAGTGCAAAGGTGGGAATAATTTGGTTCCCTGTGGGAGCCATAAGGAGGCAATTCGATTAAGCAAATGGTTCATGAATGCAAGGGATAAGTTGAAAAGAAGGCAAAGTTAGATTTCCAAGGGTCTTGGAAGCACAGGCCAAGAAGTTTGGAACTCCTCCAGCTTTGGAATGTCAAGAACTGAATTTAAGGAAAACTATCCTGCCAGTTTATATGGAACTGGCTAAAATCAGAACCCAGGAAGCATGGCTTAATAAAGGCCTGAAGAAAGATAAGAATGGAAATAGGAATGCAATGGCACAAAACAGTGGCTAAATCTTTTTTTTCCCCCAAAGCCAGTTGTTCTAAAGTGGCTATTTATGATGAAGGTGACAGAATATAGAAGGAAAAACTCCTTCTGTCCTTCATCAACACCTAACAAAAGGAACAATAATAATCATAAAATAATAGTTTTAAAAAATGGAAAATTTACCAGTAAGCTCTAAATAAGGAATTAAGCACAAACTCAGGCCATAAAATTCAAACAAGGCAACTATTAAAAAAAAATAGGAAGGCAGGAAGGAGCAGAGGGAAGGGGGAAAATGCAAATAAGAGATGACTTTGATGCAATTTGAAGTTGCATCAAAATCTTCCACCATAACTGTCAGAAACAGAGTGGAGAAAGTATTTGAGTTGACAAAATTATGGGATTTCTCTTCAATTGTCTCCACAATCAGGAGACAAGTAGACTGAAGTCATGATTTTAACGTAGGATTTTTCTTCTTTGTTACTTTGCAAGCTGGGAACCCCCGGCCAGTGATGCCCTGCCTGGGCCTTGTTTGGCCATGCTAGTGTGCCCCAGCTTGCTGTGTTATAGCTTGTACCTGCATTCAGTGGTTCCCTGAGCTCTTGTACCATGCCCAAGAAGAATGAGGATACGTTGGACATTGAAGGGTGAGGAGGGCAGAGGAGAATTTTATTGAGTGATGAAAAGTTTTCAGCAGAGAGGGGATGTGGGGTTGGTCCCCCTACCTGATGGTGAAAAAGTTCCCCTGTGTGGCTGGGCCTGGGGGCTTTTACGGACTTAGAGTGAAGAGTGCCTGCTGATTGGTTTTTGAGTCTGCAAAAACGGTTAAAGCAAAGACACTACTCAAAGGTGGGCATAACAGTGTACAAAATCAATTAGGAAAGTGCAGATATATGTAAAATAGATGAAGGGTTAGGACCAATCAGAGGAAAGCACACCAAACAGCAAGGCAAATTCTCAACCCAGTCTGAAGATTTAACTTGTAGCTTGGCTTTCAGTCTTTAAACTGTCTTCCAC
Organism: Cacajao melanocephalus; assembly: GCA_963573385.1. Taxonomy (NCBI): domain Eukaryota; kingdom Metazoa; phylum Chordata; class Mammalia; order Primates; family Pitheciidae; genus Cacajao; species Cacajao melanocephalus. The sequence continues at coordinate 29,034 of CAUYLG010029464.1, read as the reverse complement.
TCGAGGTGGGGTTTCACTGGGTACCCACCCCATCTGCTTAGGCACTTGGCTGTCTCCTGTTGCTATCAATTTGGAAACCTTGGTGAAGCCCCAGAAAATCCTGGAGAGTACAATCCCAGGACTTCAGCACAGCCAAGAATAGCGATAATTATGACAGGGGCTTGGCAGGAAAAAGTTGATAGAACCTAGTAAATGATAGTATACAGAGGATGAACTTTAAGAATAAACTGGAGATGACCCAAGGTTTCTAGCCTGGATTTTTCAAAATGGGGGTGATACCAGTAAGGGCAGGGGTCAGAAAACGGGAACATTTTACGGGAGAAGGGCATATGCTCTGTTATCAGATAAATTAAGTTTGAGCAACTCATCCTCTGAATTTGTATGTCTGTATAAACCTAACCTAGTGCCTCACAAGTAATAAGCCTTTTATAGGTGTGTGTAGGAGGGATGAAGCATATACAATTTTAATTAAATACGAACAAATGATGGTAACATTAAACTCAGATTTTAAAAAATGGTTTTGTTTCAATCACTATGGAGTCAATGGACTGTATGAGTCTTAAAAAATTTTTAATTTTAAACTGTCTCTTAGATATTATAAAGCCACAGTCTAAGTCATCTTACACTTAAAAAACAATCAAGAAAAGCCTATTAAAAATAGAAAACCGAACCTATAACTTCCTCCTGTGACAGAAAGAACAAAAACTTCAACTTTCACAGCTTAAAGACATTTAGCACCTCAAAAAGGTGTATCAAAGGTAACTTTCAAGATAATCATTTTCTGTACTTTATGATATTATATAATAATAAGCCATTGGAAATCAAGTCAATTTACAAAAAAAAAAAACTCTCAGAAGTGCAAATAACAGTGCTTTGTAAAACTGTATGGCCCATTTTCTGGAAGCTACTGTGTGATTCTGGAACTAGACATTTCATTAAAAAGGTAAGAGATTCAGGCATCAGACATGTTCAATTACTGGCTCCCTGATTAAGTTCACCATCCTGTCTAACAGATCTTTCCTTTTCAAAGGCCCCTTCCTCCTTGTGTATTCTGACATTGAGTGTCTCCGGCATTTGCTCTATGGAAATAACTGAACAGTACAATGGTCTTGAATGCTGCGAGTTGGAGCTTGAATGGGCACCATGAGCCTCAAGTACATGAAAACAATTTGTGTGTGTGTTTATAAAACTTCTTGCACAAAATCGGTCTTTGTAATTTCCTAGACTTCAAGGGCATTCTTTTCAATCTGGAGCTTCTTAATTTGGCCCTTAAAAATCCTAAAAGTAAATGCATTACTAAGCTATCTGTGTAAATATATTAAAATTCTTCCTCATTAGGAAGTTTCCAGTTTATGACAAAGTTTGCAGAGGAGTCTGTAACCCAAAGTGGATCAAGAACCACAGCATGTCGACCCCTAAAAATTAAAAACACTGAAACCTATTTAGCAAATCTGCATGAGATGAGCCAAGTTCAGACTGCTTCTGGGGAGTCATTTCCTGGAAATCTAGTCATTTAGTGGTAGACTTACAGATGGATCTCAATTGCCCATGTGATTCTCCCAGCCTATTGTTTTCATATCTAATTATTCTCTTAAAATTTCCATCCATAAAAAAAATTCTAAAGATATTAGGATCACTCTTCACATAGTCTTTACTTCTTTTGAAAGACGCTATTTTTGTCACTTTGAAAACTGTAAATAGCATTCAAGATGATATTTAAGTTTGTGCCAACATTTAGTAGAAATGTCTAAGTTTTGAAATAGTAAGGAGCTCAACATTCCATCTGGTGTGTTTTCATTTTATCTCCTATTCTCAGTGATTTTTAAAAGTCAACTGCAGTGTCAATATCCTTTCTGCTATGCTAATGTGACCTCCACGTGGAAATCAAAGGAAAGGAGTTCTCAGGGCAAGTGATTCTTTCTCAGTTGAACTATTTAGTGTCATAGAATCACAAAGTATCAGAGCTGAAAGCGGGCTTACAGGTGACCAAGATGAATACCTCTCAGTTTGAAGGGAAACTGAGCCTCAGGCAGAGGAAATTGCCCATAGTCTCATTAGCCATAGGGACAGGAGTTGAGCCTCGATAGGAAGCCTTTCTGATAGTCCCATGTCAGGTGGTCACTTCCTTTCCCACACTTCCATGGCCTTTTATCAGAGACCACCACCCCATGTTACTTAGTGGTTTCAACTTTGTAGCATAGTTACTGTCACTCATTTCCTACCCATATGTGGCAGGCTAATATTTCAAAGTAATCACTGGTGTGCCATTTCCTTCCTGACTGTCTCTTGGCTAAAAGGAAGTACATCTATTGTTTAGAAGTAGTCTCCTTCACTCACCAGCTTAGCTTCTAATTCAAAAGGCACTGCCCCAGTGTGACAGAGAAATGACTCATGCAGGGATAAGGACGCAGAAGAGTTCCAACCGCCCACCCCCAGACTTTAAAATAGTTTCAAGCTAGATAATGGACAGAGTTAAGAGAGATAAAGCAAGCAAGGGTGCATGCGTACATGAGTGGGCACGTGTAATGCATGTGTGTGCACGTGTGCACTGGGGTGGGGGTGCTATGTCCTTGCCTTTCCCCCAACCCCCAGGCTGAATCCTGAGGTTGGGTAATATGTTAGTTTTCTATTTGATGCTATAACAAATTTCCACAAACTTAGTGACTTAAAGCAACACAATTGTATTATCTTACAGCACTGGAGGTCAGGTGTCCAAAATGGGTCTAATGGGCTAAAATCCAGGTGTTGGCAGGTCTGCATTCCTTTTTGGAGGTTCTAGGGGAAAATCTGTTCTTTTGCCTTTTTTAGCTTCTAGAGGCTGCCTGAATTCCCTGGCTCATGGCCCAACTCCATCTTTAAGGCCAGCGATGGCCAGTTGAATCTTTCTCATATTGCATCACTCTGACACTAATTATTTCGCCTCCCTCTTCCACCTTTGTGATTATGTTGGGTCCACTTGGACAAGCCAAAGTCAACTCTCTATCTTGAAGTTGGCTGACTGGCTTCAAATTCAATCTTCAACCTTTATTCTACCATCTAACATATTTGCAAGTTCTGAAAGATTGGTACATAGGCACCATTGGGAGGCTATTATTTGGTCTTCCACAGGTGACTTGATGTAAGCCATCCCTCTCAATTTGAGACTCCAAGAGAGTGGACTGAATGTGCATTCTGCTTTTCTCATCCAGAATTCTGGTAGAACCCAGCTTTGCAAAGAGAATAATGAAAGACTATAGCAGAAACATGAATGTCTACTGGAGGCACCTAATTTCCTGCAGGTCTTAGGAAAGTATGTAAAAACAGACAAGCTTTTTTGAGCTCATGAGAACTCTGACAAGCTGGCAAAGGCCAAAGAGTAAGTGTCCTTCACATGCTTGAGACAAGAGACTATGTCAGGACCATGGACACTTCCAGGGATGCAGGAGGCCAAAGGTCACCATCCTGCAAAGGATGACTGCCTTCCTTATGGGTATCAGAATGGACCAAAGACGCACAAAAGGACCAGGAAAGGGGAATTACTTGAACACCAGATGCCAAGGAAACAACAGCCAAGGACCACAGGATCCCTGCCTACTCCACATGGCATGTTGCTCATTAAGGCCCCACAATACAGAATCTGAATGGAGAGATTATAAGCCAGAATGAGACTGAATGAAATTACAGGCCTGAAATGACAGAAACAGCACTGAACTTGCTAAGCAAAACCTGGCCCAGCGCTGATGAAACTGTTTGCTCTCATAGCCAGAAATTCAACTGAACTTTTGGAGTCAAGAACATTTCGTTTTTTAATAGTCAAATTGGTGATTGTGAAATTAATCATTGTTATACATGCCACTCAAATGAACCTCAGACACGGCAAAAGTTGACTTGGTGATTGAGAAGAAACTGGAGACAAGGCAAACAGAATGGGAATATAAGATTGCAGAGTATCACATCAGCACAACTGGCTATTTTAATTTATTTACTTAGATTTATATTTATAATTTATTTATTTATTTTTGAGACAGAGTCTCGCTCTGTTGCCCAGGCTGGAGTGCAGTGGTGTGATCTCGGCTTACTGCAAACTGCCAGGTTCAAGTAATTCTGCCTCAGTCTCCTGAGTAGCTGGGACTATAGGCATGCACCACTACACGTGGTTAATTTTTTTGTACTTTTAGTAGTGATGGGGTTTCACCATGCTGTCCAGGCTGGTCTCGAACTCCTGACCTCATGATCTGCCCACCTTGGCCTCTCAAAGTGCTGGGATTACAGGCATAAGCCACCGCACCTGGCCCTATTTTTAAATTATTTTTTTAGATGGTGTTTCACTCTGTCACCTAGGCTGGAATGCAGTGGCATGATCTTGGCTCACTGCAACCTCCCCGTCCCAGGTTCAAGCTATTCTCCCACCTCAGCCTCCCAAGTAGCTGGGATTATAGGTGCCCACCACCACACCCAGCCAATTTTTGTATTTTTAGTAGAGATGGGGTTTCACCACATTGGCCAGGCTGCTCTTGAACTCCTGACCTCAAGCGATCCTCCCACCTCGGCCTCCCAAAGAGCTGGGATTACAGGTCTGAGCCACTGCGCCCAGCTGACAACTGTCTATTTTAATGTATCCTCCCCAGTGCTCCTCAAAGCAGGAACTCAAGGAAAATTGTATCTTGAGGAGTATTTTTTTTCTAACAAGTCAAAGAGTAGAAATACCAAAAAAGCAACTTCTCTGGGTGTTTCAGCTACATGTATTTCCCATGAGGACTTGATCAAAACTAAAGTCAATTTTTTACACTAGGTTCACCAAACAACTGCCAGTAAATACTGGCTTCTGCCAATGAGTAAAAAAGAACACAGGATGTCTGCTGTTAAAAAGTGACTTCTGGCCGGGCACAGTGGCTCACTCCTCAGCACTTTGGGAGGCCGAGGCAGGAGGATCATGAGGTCAAGAGATCAAGACCATCCTGGCCATCATGGTGAAATCCTGTCTCCACTAAAAACATAAAAATTAGCTGGGCATGTCTGTGCATGCCTATAGTCCCAGCTACTCAGGAGGCTAAGGCAGGAGAACTGCTTGAACCCAGGAGGTGGAGGTTGCAGTGAGCCAAGATTGCACCACTGTACTCCAGACTGGTAACAGAGCAAGACTCCATCTCAAGAAAAAAAAAAAAAAAAGTGACCCCTGATGTTTTCTTTAAATTACAAAATTATTGCATACTCAATACTCATTACATTAAGTTTGGGAAATGCAAAAAAATAAAAAGAAAGGAACAGGAGTGATCTGTTATTCTATTTGAAGCCACAATCTCTCTTAATTGCAAGGTACATGTTCTTCCATTCCATCCTCAGTTTATATGCTACTCTTTTCATTCAATATTATATCCCAATGTATTTTTTCCCAGTTAATTTAGAAAGCTTATTTTGCCAAGGTTGAGGATGTGCACCTGTGACACAGCCTCAGGAGGTCCTGACGACATGTGTCCAAGGTGGTCAGAGCACAGTTTGGTTTTATACATTTTAGGGAGACATGAGACATCAATCAACACATATAAGATGAATGTTGGTTCGTTCTGGAAAGATGAGACAACTGGAGGCAAAGGCAGGAAGACTCTGAGTGGGAAGGGAGCTTCCAGGTCATAGGTAGGTAAGAGACAAATGGTTGCATTCCTTCGAGTTTCTTATTAGCCTCTCCAAAGGTGGCAATCAGATATGCATTTATCTCAGTGAGCAGAGGGGTGACTTTTATTAGAATGCGAGGCAAGTTGCCCCCTAAGCAGTTTCCAACTTAACTTTTCCCATTAGCTTAGTGATTTGGGGGCCCTGAGATTGATTTTCCTTTCACATTCCCATTTTCTTTTTAAAAATCTTTTGTAGAAGGCATTTTAGAAGAAAATGAGTCCCTGGTCTCAGGTTCTGTCTCATCTCTCATGGCTAGGATGGTTTATTCCTAGATGCGTAGGTCCTGAGTTATTAGGAAACTTCACTTTTAGCTTGTTGTGAGGTCTCATGTCCTATGAAGAGAAAATAGGGGGAGGAAGGAAGAAAAACAACAGCAAACAAAAGAACAAGCCTGGAAAATCGATACAGGCCACGTTACTCAAAAGTCCATACATCAGTAGGCAGGTATGAAAGTGGCTTATGCATGTAAATAGGTTGCTGTTATTTTTTTCTAAGTTCAAGTTGTCTAGCTTCAGTTCACTGGGCTTGACAAAAGCACAGCTTAGTTTTTGGTGACTCCAAATTAGGACAAACGGGAAATAAGAAAAAAAAATTGAAAACATTATTTTGCAGACTTGTAGCCAAGAAAAATTAGAATTCGTTCCAAACTGTAGAAAATAACAAAAACTGAAAAACATTAGGCAAGACTAGAATCTAACAACGTGTGTACTACGGATTTTGAAAGATAATTTTCCTCTCTCCATTTTTCCATTTTTACTAAAGACAAATCATGACAGGACTAATTTGCTTTATTATTCTTGGCCTGATTATTCATACACTGTGTTATGTCATTAAACTTAATCTTAAAAACTCCTTTGATGGCTACATAGATGAATTTACAGCATTAAAATATATTCCTCTATTATTTGGCATTTAAATTGCTTTCCAGGTTTAGATTTTCCAAATTAATTAGATCAGGTGTCCAAGTTTTGTAGACACACACTTACTCACAGATACTCTGATGTAATCTGGAACCATATTGCAGGTAAGAGCATCGTGAACTTGGAGGAGATGACACCAAATGTCTGTTATTCTCTGGGTGTAGACACAATTCCATACATGAAGGTGTTTGTTAATCAGCTTATTTTGGATTGTCTATCTTGGAGAGTACTGGTGGGCCTTTTAGGGGAGTAATCTATCAAGTTAATTTTCAGGGAGATTCCAGAAATGGGTTACAGGGGACAGAGCTGGCCTTGGTGATTTGATTCTGGAGTTACCCACAAAGTTTCACTGTGTCTTACGACTAAGGCCTGATATTCTAGCTCTAAAATCCCATTCTATTCTCAGCAAGCTTTGCTGGTTTGAAAAAATACCTTGGCATCTCAGGAAGGCCAACAATTTAAATTGCTATTGTAATAACTGAGGTACAAGCTCTTTCTCAGGGGGAGGTTTTGGACAGAAGGCAGGCAGTGCCCAAGAAGTGATGGGACTTGCAGTTGTTAAAGGAAAGCCATAGACCTGAGGAATAGGAGAAGCAGGCTCTGAATGCAAAGTGCTGGAGAAGTGCCAGATACAGACATTTCTTGATAACCTACTCTATTATGTAGTGGTATCTGTTAGGTGCTGGGAGGCAGAGAGAACTAAGAAGAGTAAGACACTTCTGGTAGTTCACAAAGGCAGAGAGTGAAAGAGAACTCAGACTGTGGAGCCAGACAGCCTAAGCATAAATCTCAGATTTGTTTCTTATGCTTTCTGCGTCCTCAGAAAAGTTTTCAAGTCTGCCTGTGCCTCTGTTTCTATATGTGACGGAGGTAAACGTGCCTTAATGCCCATACTAGCATTTCATTGTATATATTAACTCATCAGTATGCTAATATCATAGTCATATCATAGTCTCCCTCTACATTTGAAGATATCTCCAGCCAATGAAAATTTTGTTTCCAACCTCTTTCAAGAAGTCTAATTCAGCCTTATCCCAGATCACCAATAGACGAAACTAGCCCAATGCCCCAGGGAAAGAAGGGCAATGGTACACACCACATATGGATGGAAAATGATGGAGGAAAGCAAGTGAAGTTGCTTATTTCAGGTCACTAAAAGTAAATTCAGCCTCAGTCTTCATATCAACTGATAGGGCCAAGATTACCAAAGAAGCCAGCTGGAAGTTCATATACAGATTTGACCTAACTGTGCAATGTCCTTTCAATAACTCTGAAGAGTTGACCACAAGAAACAATTTATTAGAGGGGAAAAATATGTTGGAGCAAGGCTATATTTCAGTGCAAAGGGAATATTCTGTGAGCTCCTTAGTCACCACTAATGTAAGAAGGATTTCCAGCAGGTACTGGTGCAACTGGCCTAGAAGATACTTATGGTCTTGTAAGCAAGACTGCTTCCTTTTCAGAAAAAAACAAAAACAAAAACAAATTTCCTCTTAAATATTTTAGCATGTTATGACATGAATACACTATATGGCAAGCAAAAATATTTAAGAGGTTCAGTGCACAAAACCAGCTCAAAAAGGATGACCTTGGGAATTGCAGAAGCTTAGCTAGAGCATGCTGATGACTTCCTTGTGCTTAGTAAAAAACTCTAAAAAGGAATTGTAATAAAGTACCTAGATGGGGACTAGTGGGCCATATCCTAAAAGCAGAGAAAATGTCTAACTTTGTAAATGGCATTTCTTTCACTCTACGTCTTAATTACTGGTGGTATATCTAGGACCTACATATTTACTGGAAATCCAGTGTGTGTGTCGTGTGTGTGTGTATGCGTGTGTGTAAATCTCTCTAAGGTCAAACAGGGATATGAAAACCATTTGGGATTTAGTATTGGAAGTTCCAGTTTCCAAGACAATCACTTTTTTCACTGTACTTGGGTTTTCCACAAAATCGAAGAATAATATTTTCCTTAGACCAAAGCAAAGGGTGATAGAAACAGGGAAGGCTTTGTAGTCAAACAGACTTTGAAATAAACAAGCTTTGCCATGAGCTGATTATGAGGTCTTGACATAGACATTTACTCTCTGCAAATTTAGTTTCAATTCAATGGTATGAATGACATCTACCCTGTGAGGTTAATGAAAATGATGTATGCTTGGCACCTAGCAGACAGTCCAGCCCAATGTGTAGTCTCACTGACAATAATAATTTTTTACTCTCAAAGAAAATATAAATTTACTTAAAATAGATATATTATTATTCTCAATGTATTCTCAATGATAATAATAATTTTATTACATTATTATTTTTCATTAGTGCTCTCCCTAGGAGCAAAGACTAAGAACTATAGTAGTTTTACGACCGCTAACCTTACACTAGAAGGCTAATACTATTGGATATTTTTCCCCACTTCAAATACAGGAAACAAAAAAACACTGAAATTTAAATAGAAGGTTCAACATTAAACAGTTTGCAATAAATCACTACATTGACTCAAGGTGTAGAATTTAGAGCAATACAGGTATGCCAGACATTTCTTGATTTACTTGATTAGAAAGAAAATCTGGCATCATTCAAATTGCTCTTCTAAATCTGTGGGAGGTCATAACAATTTCCACAGGCAGCTGCTTGCCAGTAAGCTGAAGCAGTTTGAAGGTGTTACACAGCAACACCATCCAGTAGAAATCTAATGCAAGACACATATGTTATTAAAAGTGTTTGGTTGCAACACCAAAACGAGTACAAAGAAACAGGTGAAATTAATTTAGCGATATAACTTTTAACTCAACACTACCAAAATATTATCATTTCAACATGTAACTACTACAAAACATTTTTAATGAGATATTTCCTTCTTTTTTTTTTTTTGTAGAAGTCTTTGAAATCCAAACTGGATTTTACATTTACAACACATCTCAATTCAGACTGTTCACATGTAGCTTGTAGCTACCAAATTGGACAACAATGGTAGACGTCACCTCGTAGTGATGAAAGTATATCCACATTTTGAACACTCAAGCTAGGATTCTAAACATCCGGCTATGTTTCCAGGACTCTATGTGCCTTCTCCAAAGCAGGCAACTTGGTGGTCTTAGGGTTCCTTCCTGTTGGCACGTGGCACATAAATGAACCTTACTCCAAGCTAAGAAGTTACGGGATTTATTTATAAAGGTTGTTTGAATTAAGTGTATCATTCTTTTATCTAAAGAATGACAGGTGATATTTGAAACACAAAAACATTTATAAAATCTTTGGGACTCTAAAATTGTATTAATTTTTATCTTCTGTTTCCCCCTAATTCTTATTTTGATTTTCTTCATTAAAAGAGAGAGAAAGTCAAATGTGTGGGGGCTTTTCACTTTGGGGCCATTATAATTTATATTGAGGGAATTGTGTCAATGCTTAATTCATATCTGTTTTCTCTCTGCGTAATTTATCCCTTTCTGCTAATAATTTATTTTTCCAATAGTTGTTTTTTTTTTTTCTGTCCCTAATCCCTATACTCTCATTTCTCTAAGCAAAATAGATTTTGAAAAACTTCTGAGATCTTGGTAGTTTGCTTTAGCAGGTTAACTTTAAACTTACGAACATTTTTTGGACAACTTTCTTAAGTGACTATTTATTAATAGCTATCTCAAGAACCTTGAATGAAAATCTAAGATTCTTTTTAAACACCCAAATGGCCCATTCTTCAAGCACTGTAGTTAAACTGAGGTTTAATTGCAGCAGCCATGGTGAAACTGAGAACAGAACTGTGAGAAGCAGGTAGGAAGACAAATGGACTCCAGCAACAAGGACACCTCAGAGCAGGCATTTTCTTCCTTCACTGGCAAGCACCTTACAGGTTTCTGGTGGAATATATCTGTTTGGAGTGAGAATTCACTGTGGAGGGCATACAGGACTTTGCACAAGAAAGCCTGATTTAGGATATAATGAGGGAGGACCACATGGAGTGGTTTGACAGAGTGGATTTACTACGGATGCTAAGGATAGAGTGACACGTGATTAACTTTTTCTTGCTTATTTCTCACTAACACGCAATTGAACATATTCAAACAACATAGGAGAGCAATTCTGGGAAACTAATCGAGGGTAGCTGACCTCAAAGCAAACTCTAGGGAAAACCATGGCATCCTTTGCCTTGAAGCTCAACCTCTAGATATATGCATCCACCTCATCAATCACTCTTCAGCCTTCTTTCATTATTTTTCCTCTTTAGTGTGCAGTGACTTCATGATTTTCCTCAGCGGCCCCAGCTCACCATCACTATCATTATAGTCCTCCATGCTTCTCAACATTCCTCACTTACTCAACTCTATCAAACATGACTAGCCTGGGCCAGGCATGGTGGCTCATGCCTGTAATCCCGGTACTTTGGGAGGCCAAGGCAGGAGGATTGCTTGAGGGTAGGAGTTTGAGACCAGCCTGGATGATATTGCGAAACCTGTCTCTACAAAAAAACATTAGCCAGGTGATATGTGCCTGTAGTCCTAGCCACTCAGGAAGCTGAGGCAGGAGGATCACTTGAGACCAGGGGTTCAAGGCTGTAGCGAGCTATGATTGGGCCACTGCTCACCAGCCTGGGCAACAGAGTGAGACCCTATCTCTTAGAAAAAAAAAAGTTAATAAAATGGGTAACCTGAATAATATGTTGTGATGGTTAATATTGAGTGTCAAAAGTTAATAAAATGACTAACCTGAGTCACATATTGTGATGGTTAATATTGAGTGTCAACTTGATTGGATTGAAGGATGCAAAGTATTGTTAGCGGGTGTATCTATGAGGGTATTGCCAAAAGAGATTAACATTTGAGTCAGTGGACTGGGAGAGCCAGACCCACCCTCAATCTGGGTGGGCACCATCTAATCAGCTGTCACCACGGCTAAAATAAAGCAGGCAGAAGAAGGTGGAAGGAGCAGACTTATTGAGCTTTCTGGGCTTCATCTTTGTCCCACGCTGGATGCTTCCTGCCCTCAAACATTGGACTCCAAGTTCCTCAGCTTTTCATCTCTTGGTTTGTCAGTGGTTTGCCAGGGGCTCTTGGGCCTTCAGCAACAGACTGAAGGCTGCACTGTCGGCTGCCCTACTTTTGAGGTTTTGGACCTCGGACTGGCTTCCTTGCTCCTCAGTGTGCAGATGGCCTATTGTGGGACTTCACCTTATGATCGTGTAAGTCAATACTAATTAATAAACTGTCTTTTATATATACATGTATCCTATTAGTTCTGTCCTGCTAGAGAACCCTGACTAATACATATATTATCTGAGTATTTGTTTCTGTGAGAAAAATGGTCACAAATAACTTTTAACCAGATAAATGCTTTTCTGCTAATTTTATGTTTCTCTCTTGTGAAAAACATAGAGATTTAATGCAGTAATAATCTGACATAAGATAGGGTAAACCAGATGCCTACCCAGCTCTCTAATTATTAAAATAGGTAGCCAAAGAGCATTCATAGATACAGAGGGAGCATTTGAGGTCATAGGTCATTAAATTAGCATTACTACATGCTTATTTGTTCGTTTTATTTTGGTTCTTTGAATAAAACAATCTCCATTAATTTAGAAAAACATATCAATTTTTGATCTTATTCTAAATGAGATATACCAAAGTTTTCATTCCAAAATTCTCAAATACCCCCAGAAACGTACTGCTCATTGGGAGGACATCAGTAAACCCGGAAGAAAAAAAAGCTAATTAACTGTCTCACTGAAACATTCCTTCCTTTTTGAAGAGTCAACTAGGGACCCATGGACTCTGAGCCCATCGTCAAATGGTGTGTGAAAGATATCCAAGTTCAACAATAAATATCATCAGCAATATAATGGTTCTCTCCAGCCCTCAGGGCCAAATGACCTGCGTTTTAGCAAATTGATTTTGCTCATGAATTGTGTTAAGCCAAGCAATTGTTTCCCATGACATGCTTGAACCCATGGTTGCTTTGTCTATGAAATTCATGGTTGAATTTGTCCAATTGCTGATTGCTATTCCCATTTGCTTTAATAATAGTCACTTCCTTCATCAGTAATGGGTTTTATATACAATGCACAGTCACAACCATTCAATGTCACCCATAAGCATTTGATGAATTGTCCAATACAGTTATGAGAGTTGCTTATTTGGGATACAGCTAGGGTAAGTCTGACTGAGTTAATGAGCTGATATGACATTAGGCCATGGGTGTTTCCTCCTCCACATTAGCTATACACGCTCTTTTATCCAAGGACCCATTTGGGTCATTACCATAATCTTCATCAACTTGTCAAGATAATGAAGGGCTCACTGAGTTCAGAGAAGGCTTGGCATCATTCATGAAAATTTAAAGAACACAGATGTAGAAAGAGTTTGGGAGCTACAGATAAATAAGATCTGCATAGACAACCATAAAGAAAGAGCTTCAGAAGACATTCTGCTTTGGAAGGGGGAGAGTTGGAGCTCAGTTTTGTGAGAGAAGAGAGGCTCATACTCTGAAATGTCTAGGACATACTGCTGGAGGAAAATAGAAGGGGAAAACAAACTCAGAGATGATCATTGAGGTTGAAAATAAAGGAAGAGTAGCTCTCGAGCCTGCGTTCAGCAAATCCCACATCTGTATTTGTTATAGGCACACAAATCTAGGTTTGGTGGGAGGGGGTAAGTTAGTTATCTACTTTGACATGTGCCTACCAGACTTGCTTAGCAATCAGACAAGGTTTATAACTGCTTCTCCTAACCTTTCCGGAGTACCACAATTTGTAGAAGAATCACACTGATTTCTGACCAAAGGATTCTGTTCCATCAATGCCCCATTAAATTCACTTCAGATGGCTGATAGCAAAATGTCGAAGTCTCACCCAGTGTGGCTATGAGTTAGTGAATTGACCCTCTGAAAAGCAAGATATATAATCTCCTTTTAAATTATGTTAGAACTAGCAGGGAATCTCAAGTTCTTCTAGTTCAGCACCTTGGTTTTTAAAATGTGTTCATTCATTTTCAAATATTCATTGAAGCTCCACCCTATACCAGATTAGATCCCTGCTCTTCAGACTCTAAGGCATAATTGGAGGATGTAGGTATTGAATAATAAGGTAATAAATTACATTAAGTGTGGTAGATGTTAAGAAGGAAATAGGCATGGTGATATAATAGAGTTACTATAGAGAGGACAGAGGATTAACTATTTTAGATGAAACCAGAGAAAAGTGCAAAGTACACTCTGAGGAGGTGACTTTGAGCTGAGATTTGAATGATTACATAAAGCCATATGAAGGGGAAGTGAAGATGGTAGAAGTTACAGGTGAAGAGAACAACATGTGCAAAGGCACTAAGGTGGGAACAAGAATAATATGTTTGACAAAAGCAGGCAGTGGGAGAGAATACTTGCAGGAGCTGAAGAGGTGGGGCAGGACCCACCACTGAAGTTAAAGAACTCACCTGGGTTTTGGGTTTTACATTTAAGTCTTTAATCCATGTTGAGTTAATTTTTGTATAAGGTAAGCAGGGGTCCAGTTTCTGTTTCTGCATATGGCTAGCCAGTTTTCCCAGTACCGTTTATTAAACAGGGAATCCTTTCCCCATTGCTTGTTTTTGTCAGGTCTGTCGAAGATTAGATGGTTGTAGATGTGTGGTATTATTTCTGAAGTCTCTGTTCTGTTCTATTGGTCTATGTATCTGTTTTGGTACCGGTACCATTCTTTTTTGGTTACTGTAGCCTTGTAGTATAGCTGGAAGTCAGGTAGTGTGATGCCTCCAGCTTTGTTCTTTTTGGTTGGGATTGTCTTGGCTATATGAGCTCTTTTGTGGTTCTGTATGAAATTCAAAGTAGTTTTTTCTAATTCTGCAAAGAAAGTCAATGGTAGCTTGATTGGAATAGCATTGAGTCTATAAATTACTATAGGCAGTATAGCCATTTTCACAATACTGATTCTTCCTATCTGTGAGCATGGAACGTTTTTTCCATTTGTTTGTGTCCTCTCTGATTTCCTTGAGCAGTGGTTTGTAGTTATCCTTGAAGACGTCCTTCATAACCCTTGTAAGTTGTATTCCTAGGTATTTTATTCTCTTTGTAGCAATTGTGAATGGGAGTTCATTCATGATTTGGCTGTCTGTTGTTGGTTTATAGAAATACTTGTGATTTTTGCATATTGATTTTATATTCTGAGACTTTGCTGGTTGTATATCAGCTTAAGGTGTTTTGGGGCTGAGATGATCAGGTTTTCTAAAATTGTCTGTGCAAACACAGACAATTTCACTTCGTCTCTTCCTGTCTCAATACCCTTTGTTTATTTCTCTTGCCTGATTGCCCTGGCCAGAACTTCCAATACTATGTTGAATAGGAGTGGTGAGAGAGGGCGTCCTTGTCTTCCTTGTCATCCATGCCGGGTTTCAAAGGGAATGCTTCCAGCTTTTGCCCATTCAGTATGATATTGGCTATGGATTTGTCATAAATAGCTCTTATTATTTTGAGATATGTTCCACAATATCAAGTTTATTGAGAGTTTTTAACATGAAAGGGACGTTGAATTTTATCAAAGGCCTTTTCTGCATCTATTGAGATAATCATGTGGTTCTTGTCATTGGTTCTGTTTATGTGATGCATTATCTTTATTAATTTGTGTATGCTGAACCAGCCTTGTATCCCAGGGATGAAGCTGACTTGATCGTGGTGGATAAGTTTTTTGATGTACTGCTGGATTTGGTTTGCCAGTATTATATTAAAGATTTTCACATTGATGTCTATCGGGGTATTGGCCTGAAGTTTTCTTTTTTTATTTTGTCTCTGCCTAGGTTTTGGTGTCAGGATGATGCTGGCCTCATAAAATGAATCAGGGATAAGTACCTCTTTTTTGATTGGAATGGTTTCAGAAGGAATGGTACCAGCTCCTCTTTGTACCTTTGGTAGAATTCTGCTGTGAGTTCATCCGGTCCTGGGTTTTTTGTTGTTGTTGTTGGCAGGCTATTAATGACTGCCTCAATTTCAGAACTTGTTAGAAAACCCAGGCAATACCATTCAGTACAAAGACCTGTGCAAACATTTCATGCTGAAAACACCAAAAGCAATTGCAACTAAAGCCAAAGCTGAAAAATGGGATCTAATTAAACTAAGGAGCTTCTGCGCAGCAAAAGAAACTAGCATCAGAGTGAACAGGCAACCTACAGAATGAGAGGTTTGCAATCTACCCATCTGACAAAGTTCTAGCATCCAGAATCTACAAGGAACTTAAACAAATTTACAAGAACAAACAAACAACCCCATCAAAAAGTGGACAAAGGATATGAACAGACACTTCTCAAAAGAAGACATTTATACAGTCAACAAACATACGAAAAAAACTCATCATCACTGATCACTAGGGAAATGCAAATCAAAACCACACTGAGATCTCATGCTAGTCAGAATGGTGATTATTAAAACCATCTTGTGCCAGTCAGAATGGTGATTCTTAAAACAAAGAATGCTGGTAAGGCTGTGAAGAAATAGGACGGCGTTTACACTGTTGGTGGGAGTATAAATTAGTTCAACTATTGTGGAAGACAGTGTGGCAGTTCCTTGAGGATCTAGAACCAGAAATACCATTTGACCCAGCAATCCCATTACTGGGTATATACCCAAAAGGTTATAAATCACTGTACTATAAAGACACATGTACACATATGTTTACTGCAGCACTATTTACAATAGCAAAGACTTGGAACCAACCCAAACGGCCATCAATGATAGACTGGATAAAGAAAATGTGGCACATACATACCATGGAATACTATGCAGCCATAAAAAAGAATGAGTTCATGTCTTTTGCAGGGAACATGGATGAAGCTGGAAACCATCATTCTCAGCAAACTAACACAGGAACAGAAAATCAAACACTGCATGTTCTCACTCATAAGTGAGAGTTGAACAATGAGAACATATGGACACAGGGAGGGGAACGACAGACACTGGGGTCTGTTAGGGGTGGGTGGCAAAGAGGAGGGAGAGTATTAGGGCAAATACCAAAGGTATGCCAAGCTTAAAACCTAGATGATGGGTTGATAGGTGCAGCAAACCACCATGGCACATGTATACGTATATAACAAACCTGCACATTCTGCACATGTATCCCAGAACTTGAAGTAAAATAATAAAAACAGAAAAAGAACTCACCTGGGGCCAGAGTGCTGTGTATGAGTAGGCAGGGAGGTAAAACAGATGTTTCAGATAAACAGCATGCCAAGTATACCAGACAGAAGATTCTGGGGAATAGTAATCTTTGAGTGGCAGAGAAAAGAGGAGTAGCCCATGAAACAGGCAATGATCTCAAACTCTAATGCCTTTAGGAGCCATGCAGGCACCATAAGTAAGTGAAGCAATCCTAGGTGGGAGACAGTTGTGACAACTGTTTTGGTCTAAAGAATGAGCAATATGCCTAACAACATTTAGACTTGTTAAAAAATACTTTACGGACACAATAAAGCACATCACCAAAAAACACTTTGCAGGCAAAAATAAAACACATATGAGGAGGCAAGTAAAGCCCGAGGACCATCAATATGCAATGCTGAGCTGCAAGAAACGCAGGAAGTAGGCTGGGAATGAGAAAAAGTCAATAGAGTAAACAGAAAAAAGGTTTTCCCTTATAGTTCCATGAACTTAACATAGAAAACAATATGTTTCACTAGATAGTCACATTGTAATACTAATAACAAAACTACCCCACTATTTGTGACAGAACTTGTAAAATCTGAAGATGGCGGTAATGATCAAATGGGTCAAATGTGTAAAGAGAGGAACCACAAATCCATATGGCTCATGCAGTGACCAAATGTAGACATCCCCCTGAAGAACTGTGGCCATCTGCTCTGTGCTTGAGTGGATACAGTGGTGGGAAAGCTCACCCCCTTGTAAGGCACTCTAAGTGTTCAGAAGTTTTTCTCACTTTGACCTGTTATTATGTAGATGATACCTGCCATCTTGTAGTCTGATAATCTCAGATTTGCCCTCTGGAGCCACACAGAATGTATTTAATACCTTTCCACCACCAGCCCTTCAGATATTTGGAAACAGTGACTCTGTTACTATCTCCCCTCTACAAGTCTTCCCTTTTCCAGACAAAACACTCCTACCATCAACTATTCCCCGAATCTGTTTTCAAACCCAACCGCCCTTTTTATGAACCTTCTTATTTGTCACTAACCATGTTAAAACAATGCCCAGAAAGAACACAATGTTCCTAGTCAATTTATAATCTGGGGCTTTTTTAGGCATAATTTTCTATGTCTGCAGCTATAGGAATACAATTACATTTTATGGAGCTCAGCCTCCTGCTGTTCCCGTTTCTCATCTCCCACCCTCCAAGGCAGTCTGTTTGTTGATCATCCTGAACAGATGCATAATCTAGAGTGAGCACTCCCATCAATATAAAGAATGCCATCCCTCATCACTCCATCACTTCTGATTAAGATCACTTGGTCTAATGTACATTAAGTTCTATACCAATAATGCCTGTGCGGTGCTGCATGCTTTTCATGCCTCTTTCTGGACACTGTGTTATTAGATACTCAGCCTGGAGAAGCATTTCCATATAAAGAGGAAGATGAAACTGAGAATGAATGGTTAAAGGAAAGGGGAAAATTGGGAATCTCACTCTTGGAAAGAATGGTAGATGGGAACATCCAATGACCTGGCTTTGAATCTGGTTCCCTATTTGCTCACCATTGCTACTTTTTTTAAAAGAAAGAAAACTAGTAATAATAACAGTAAGAAAAGAAACCCCTACCTATTAACAAATTCTTGGTAAGTACCAAGCCCTGAAATAAGCCCTTCAGACTTCAGTATCATATGGTCAGTAGATGCCACTGGGATTTGAACTTACTTCTGCCCATTTCCAGACTTCAATCTCTACCCAGTCTTGTACCACAATCTCCCTTAGTGAATACTGTCTATACTACATATGACTCATACCACTGATTAAAAAAAAAAAAAAAGAACTCTTACAGTAATTACTTCTCCTGAGATGATCCTCCAAAATGTGGGAAGTAGGAACATGTGTTTCCTTCTTATCTGTGGGGCCATCAGAGCATGCAGACAAGGGTAAAAGAATAAGAGAGGAGAGAGGCCATACACCAACTACAGCAATGGATACTGTGTCTTGAACTGGGCTGAAATGTCACCATGCAGCTTCTGTCTCAAGCACATTTAGAACATCGACAAGATTTCAAGATGACTGTTCAGCCTAAGAAAACAGTGTTTTCAAGCACTTTTAATGCTACTTTACCAGTATCTACTAGTATGTAATTCAGGTGCTAATTTATTCATTAAAATAGCCTGTATTTGGCAACATTTTATTAACCTTAGTCTATGTTAGTGAGATTGGTATTTGTATTTTAATTGCGTCTTTATAATTACTCTGTAATTGTGATTTTCTTCCAATGTGAACTAAGCCCTTATCAATCCCCAAACTGCATTCCACATCCAATGAAAATGAGTTCAAATTATAGTATTATAGAATATGACTTTGGAAAACCCAGAAAACCTATTCCCAAAGGTAGTTTTGCATCAGAGTCTCCTGGGGATTTCCTTATATAATGACTGATTCCTGAGTGCTGTGCAATCTACTCGATCAGGATCTCCAGGGATGGGACCTCCTGGGAATTGAGAATTACAGCAACTGGTCCACAAATCGGCACTTAGGTACCGGTGACTAGACTATTTCCGCTCTACACACATCCACTACAGCTCTTGAAAACACAGGAAGCACAAGATAGTAAGGGCTATCCTAAAGTCGGAATAACCAGCCACCTCATGGAATCCAGCGCATCCCAGAAACATTAACTGTAAATTCCATTATTAACTGCTGACCTCTTGTTCTTCATTTTCAGGGTTTGAGCTGCCATTTTAATGCCATCCTGCAAAGAAGCTCTATAGACACACACATAAAAAGACAGATTTTAACTGGTCCCTGGAAATCAGGCAGAGATAATCATGTGGTTTATTTGATAGAGCCACATGATAAACAATTGAGATAAGCAATGTGTCTTAAAAAGCATTCTCAAAGGGTTAGAACAGGAGTGTCAAATAGACAGCAAATATAGTACGTCCCTCCTATCTGATGCCCTTGGCAGGCATTGCTAATCAATCACAGCACTTTTCCTTGTTGCATCCAGAAACAGCCTCAAAGTCCTTATAACCAGTCACTCCAGGGCACTAGTGCTATCGATTTGCTCTACCATATGGAGGACATACTTTCCCCTCCTTGGCTAGAATAAACAGGTACATTGAAATCTCCTTATATTTTATGCCAGCCTGATTCATCACAGGCTCTATGTTCCACATGGTGGAAATGGGCATCTGGAGGTTCTCATGTAGACATCCGCTTTAGGAGCAGATCACCTGGCTCTTGCTGATTCGTGTTTGTAGTGGTTTAACACTTGTGTCTTTGAATGGGAGTACTCAGAAATAAAATAACTGCTATAATATTTATGATATGTGAGTTACATGTATATTATTCTAACCAACCTAGTTTTGCTCATGATAATTCAAAGTTTCACTCTGAATAAATGCTGTTGGGAAAGACAAGGTGAGTTCCAAAGTGTTTTGAAAATTAAGTATAGCATTTGACTAAAAGAATCATGTATCAATCTATTTGATTTCCACTGACAGTATTGTAGGTTTTCTTCTATGGAGATTCTAGACCATATCTCCATGCAAATACTTACTGTCCTGGTAAATAACAGGAGAGAAATCACAAGGACATTTGATTTCTGCTGGTTTTCATTTGAAAAAGAAAATCATTATAATTAATTTAGTCTTGGGTTCCCATGATGGCCATTCTTGACTCTTGGCCTCTACTGCCACTTTCTAAGACAGACTAAATACAATCTCATTTCAGACCATATCTAGGGTATTCGTTGATTCATTAGGCTGATGTCATCACACCGACAGTCCCCATAATCAAACAATAAGATCAGAGAGCGCAGACCCACCTCATCATAGATGCTGTCATTCCTGTGAAAGTCTCCAGCCTTCCTGGGAAGAACGTGGATGTGAACGTGCTGAAAATATACAAGAAAGAAAAAAATAAAATGTGATTATCTCCCCATATATTTTTAGACTTGACAGTGACGCTCTCATGAAGTCCAATTACTCCAGGATGGTTCCTGCTGGATTATTTTTCAGAGGAAGTTGATATTCACCATCAGTAACTATCCCTGAAATCTGCTGAGAAGAGAGTGCACTAAGCAAGAGGGAACAACTTGGTGGTATATGTGAGAGAAGGAGTGAAATGCTAGAGTGTTTTAGAGGCTCTATGGAATTATTCATGGTTGTCAGTCTTGGTTGTCTTTAGCCAGTGCTTTGAAATGACAGCGCATCTTCAAAGGTGACCATCATGACTCTGACACTGACAAGAAATAAGAATTGGCTAACAGAGAACTGCATAAGTAGTTAATGAATGAGAGTTGCGAGTAGTATGAGCAGAATTACAGACTCCGGGCTTTGAGCAATAATCATATCATAGTAATATAAACAGTTCTCATTTATTACACTTTTATTTCCTATGATAAGCAAAGCTCTACATTTGGCATTCTGTCATTTAGCACTCTTAAAAATCCTGTGAGGCTATGACCTCCATTTTGCAGAAGAGGAAATCAGTGTTCAGTGAGGCCAGGAACCCACAGGAAGTAGAAGTCAGCAACGGAAACGAGGCCACCTGCCTTTTGCTCCCACGTGTTTCATCAGCACGTGCACTGATTGTGCAAACTTAATCTTTTAAACAGCCCATTTCTGTAGTCTACTAATGCATCCAGGTAATATACATAGCAATGCTATTAGACAGCGATCGTGAATCAAGGCTCAGAGCATATCTAATTCAATATATTCTTCAAGGCTAAACTACCATTTGAAAGTTTTACTTTCCAAATAGCCTCTACTGTACCTTGGCTGAAGTTAAACCTCATTCCTGCCCTTGAGCTATGTTCTACTTTTATTACAAACCATGGGGAGGAATGTGAAAATGAAAAGCTTAAATATAGAGAGGCAGACAGAGGATCAAACCTCATCCCTGACCACCCACCCCTTCTTCATTACTGAGATCGGGCTCCAAGGCTCCAAAAGGCCTCCAGAGAATGTAAGATTAAGTGTCCCTGCAGCTTTGCTATACAAGGAGAGGGAAAATGATACGCTATTAAAGCAGAGGCAGGGTGCAATGTGGTCCAAGGTGAATGAAGCAGAGAAGAGCTTCAAAGCAGCCCCTGAGTGCAGTACCCAAAGAGTGACATGCTTTTGCCAGAATATGCATCAGTCAATGATAAAGCCAGTCACGGATCTCTTAGCAACTGGGCCAAGTGTGTACTTAAGTCACAAAGACTATGTGAGCATGGAAAGAGAAAGTGAAAGAACAAACAAGAAAAAATAAATCACAAACTACCCATAAAACCAAATTCTTAGGAGAAAGCCAGGCAGGTGGGCCCAGGCTGAAATCTACTGAAATCTCTAGATAGGCTGACTTAAAAGCAAAACCAGGAAAATAACATAGTACAAGGATACAGATCACCCTTAGAAGGAGCCTTCACTCACTCTTTAATTCTAAAATCTCCTGCTGTCCTTTCTTCTTTTCCTCTTTTCCTCCTTTCTTCTTTCTGTCTCCCCTCTTCCTTCTCCCCCTCTTTCTCCCTCCCATCCATCCATCCATCCTTCGTCATCTTCTTTATAATTCTAGGAAGTTCCAGACCAGTGTCTTGCAGTCAAATTTCCTAATGCAAATCCTGGACCTACCACAAACTAACTGTGTGACCTTGTCTCACAAAATCTATGTGTCAGTATCCTTATCTATAATGGGGATTACAATGGTTGCTACCTCACAGGGTTAAAAGAATTAAGTCTGCTAACCATGTGCTTAGCATGCAGCTTTTCATTACCTGGAACTATAGAAGAATTACTTCTATTACCTAAAAAAACAAATTTAAACCTAAAGGCCGAGTAGACATCACATTCAGGGATGATTTCTGCACCAGCAAAAAAAGATATTAAGAAGCTCCCTGAATGAGGGCATTGTTCAAGCATCTCTTTTGCGAAAGCTTGTTTGTGTTTATTTGATTAGCCATTCTCAAACTTCCACCTGCACTTGGGGCTTGTTAAAATGTAGACTGCAGGGCCCTGAAAGTCTGCATTTCTAACAAGCTCCTAGCTGCTGCTGGTCTAATGCCACACTTTGAGAGAACCACTGGCTTACAAGATCCATCTGGTTTCTTGTCTCGCTCTTGCCAAGGATACCAGTGTGAGCACTGAGGTCACACACTGTTTTGCCTGCCCTACTGCATTATGTGTAGACTCTTTCTTTGTCTCTTTTCTCTTTCTTTCCTTCTTTTTCCTTCTATACTTCCTCTCTTTTTTCTTTTCTTTTCCTCCTTCCTTTCTTCCCTCCTTTTTATTTCTTTTTTTTTCCCTTTCCTTTCCTTCCCCCCCTCTTTCTCCCCACAAAATCTCACTCTGTCACCAAGGTTGGAGCATAGTGATGCAATCACAGCTCACTGCAGCCTTCAACTCCCAGGCTCAAGATATCCTCCTGTCTCAGCCTCCCAAATACCTGGGACTACAGGTGCATGCCACCACACCCAGCTAAATTTTTTTCTTCATATTTTTAGCGATGGAGTTCTCACTGTGTTGCCCAATCTGTTCTCAAACTCCCAGCCTCAAGCAATCTCTCTCCAAGTAGCTGGGATTGCAGGTGTGAGCTACTAGGTCCAGTATGTGGAGACATCTTTCTGAATGCTTCTCTGGCTTTCTGCACTCTGACCACTCTCCTTGCCTGGTCCTCAGGAATATGCCTGTTACTACCCACTACTAACATATGGTGGGCTGCGAACCTGTACTTGAGAACGTCCAGGCTCCAGGCCTATCCCCCTGCCTCCTTTTCTTTACCCTCCTTTTCTGGGTTTAGTGTTCAGGGCTATCTCTATAGGCTGTGTTACCACCAAGTTCTAGAAAAGCCACTCTTGATCACTGGTCACCACTTAAAATTCACTGTGACACACTGAAGACAGTAAACAGCTCACTGTGCAAGTGATTTTTTCCCCAAGGGCATAGATCTTAACCTACCCTGATATCTTGACACAAATTCTTAAGTGACAGTCTGATCACAGGATGCTGACAACCCACTCAATTTCTCAGAACAGGGAAATCATGATAAAGCCAGCTCAACGCCTCATTGCTGTGAAAAAGTACCATTACTAAGGCCTTCTAATACAATGACATTCTGATAAAAACCCTACAAATAGCAGAGATGAGGATAATTTGATATAATCTGTTCTTAGTATTTCATATTAAGCAGTGGTGATCACAACTTACTTTTCCAAGTGCCAACAACACAGCTATTTAATAAAGGCCTTCCACAAATTTGCTAGGGGTTGCAGTTTAGCTGCTAGAGTTAGAAGAGCATCTTTTTAAAGTCCCAGGACACATTCCATACCAAAACTATTTTCATGGTCAAATAACATTTCACAATGCTCATTAGCACGTTAAAGTATGAGAAGTTCCACACAAAAGATGCTTGATTAACTTCATCTAATCCAACGTTCCAGAAACTTATTGGATTATGGAGTCCTGACTTTTATTCATGTAACACTTCTGTACACTTCTCTAAAGCATATATTCATTCACTCAAAAATATCTATTTCTAGGTGCTATTCTAGGAAACAGGGATATAGTCAAGAACAAAACAAAGCCCCTGTCCTCCTAGAGCTTATATTCCAAAGGGCGATGCAGAATATAAGCAAGGAAATGACTAATTATACATTTAAATTTTGGATAGAAATAAATGTCTTGAAGAAAAACACAACGGGATAAGGTAAATACGGAGCACTGGGCCACTCCAACGTTTGAAGTTTGGGAAGAGGAGTAGGACTCGATTTAGGGCTGTAGTGAGGAAAGGCAAAATCAAGACAGGGTTAGTTCCACCAGCCCAGAGAAGAATAAATTTCAAAGAGGGTATCACTAAGAGCATCAAATGTTTTTGAAAGCTTGAACTGTTTCAGTAAGGTTGGGAGAACAAAATTTAAAATCCCATGAAAAGATGCTCAACCTCATCATCATCATCATCATCATCATCATTATTTGAGACGGAGTCTCACTCTGTCACCCAGCCTGGACTGCTGCGGTGGGATCTCGGCTCACTGCAACCTTCCCTTCCTGGGTTCAAGCAATTCTCTGCCTCAGCCTCCGGAGTAGCTGGGGTTACAGGTGCCCGCCACCACATCCAGCTAATTTTTGTATTTTTAGTGGAGACAGGGTTTCACCATCTTGGCCAGGCTGGTCTTGAACTCCTGACCTTGTGATTCACCCACCTCAGCCTCCCAAAGTGCTGGGATTACAGGTGCCTGCCTCTGCACTGGGCCAATGCTCAACATTATTAGTCATTAGGGAAATGCAAGTCAAAACCACATTGAGCCACCACCTCATACCCACTAGAAAGGCAATAATCGAAAGACACACAATAACAAGTGTTGGCCAGAGTGTGGAGAGCTGGAACCCTCCCACACTACTGGGAATGTAAAATTATGCAGCTACTTTGGAAAACAGTTTGGCAGTTCCTCAAATAGTTGAACATAGAGTTACCATGTGAGTCAGAATTCTGCTCCTAATACATACCCAAGAGAACTGAAGACATATGTCCACACAAAAACTTGTACATGAATGTTTACAACATTATTCACAATCACCAAAAAGTATTAAAAACCCTAATGACTATCCACTGATCAATGGATAAACAAAGTGCAGTATATCAAGACAAGAGGATATGATTTGGCCATAAAAAGAAGTGACGTACACTAAGTGAAAGCATTATGCTCAGGGAAATAAGCCAGATGCAAAAGGCCACATATTGTACAATGCCATTTATATGAAAAAGCCAGACTAGGCTGATTCATAGAGAAAGATTAGTGGTTTTGAGGAGAGAGGCAGAGTAACTGCTAATGGGCAGAGTTTCTTTTGGGTTGATGGATATGTTATGGAATTATATAGCAGTGACAGTTGCACAACTTTGTGACTATATTAAAGCAATGAACTGTATGCTTTAATAGAGTTTCCTTTACATTATGTGAATTATATCTCAATAAAACTATTACTTAAAAAAAAAACAAAAAAAAAAACTGCAGGTTGGTGCAGTGGCTCATGCCTATAATCCCAGCACTTCAGGAGGCCAAGGTGGCTGGATCAGGAGGTTAGGGGTTGGAGACCAGCCTCACCAACATGGTGAAACCCCATCTCTACTAAAAATACATGAAAAATGAGCCACACATGGTGGTGCATGCCTGTAATCCCAGCTACTCAGGAGGCTGAGGCAGGAGAATCACTTGAACCCAAAGAGGTTGCAGTGAGCTGAGACTGCGCCACTGCACTCCAGCCTGGGCAACAGAGCAAGACTCCATCTCAAAAAAAGAAAAAGAAAAAATCTTAACTGCAGTGGGTTGCAGAGCAAGTGGGAGGTGAAGAAATAGAGCCAGCACCCAGAGCCATCATTGTTAGAGTCCCTACCACTTTTGCGCTGTCTCTGCTCCTCCCTCAATCTCCTTGAACGCCTCTCTTCTGCCCATACTCACCTGAGGATGGTCAGTGTGGTCATACCAATATCCTTTCTCCTTGTCAGAATACACTGTAATAAGGGATACAATCATGGCTCATGGTGGCGAAAAGGGTAAGGAAGTTTGAAGAGCTACCTTGTTCCACAGCTAGTATCCTGCAACCTCAGCCAGCTGGCCCTGTGTGAATCCTTGTCCCCCACATGTGCCAATGAGCAACTGCAGAAGGCAAGTCAGATTCTAAAGAATAACCGACTATGCTGTGGTAAAAAGATAATGGCCACCTTCAAAGATGTCCATGTCCTAATCCCTGACCTGTGATTATGTTAAGTTACAAAAGATAAATTATAGTTGCAAATGAATTAAGGTTACTAACAAGCTGACCTTCAGATCGGGTGAGGTATTGTAGATTTTCCAGTTTGGCCCAACGTCATCAGGAGGGTCCTTAAAACTGGAAGAGGGTGAACATCATCAAAATTGTAAACTTTCTACTTCAAAGGACACAAGCAAGAATATGAAAGGATTTGCAAATCACCTATCTGATAAGGGACGTATATCTAGAATACATAAAGAACTACTTACAACTCAGTAATGAAAAGACAAAAATCCTAAGTAAAATGGGCAAAGGATATGAATAGCCATTCCTCCAAAGAGGATTCATAAATGAATACATGAAAAGAAGCTCAGCATCCTTAGCCCAAAACCACAATGACAATACCACTTAACACATACCAGGGTAACTGTGATAAAAAGAACAGATAGTAACAAATGCTGGCAAGGAAGTGGAGAAATTGGAATCCCTGTACAACCTGGTGGGGATGTAAAACGGTACCGCTGCTTCAGAAAACAGTATCTGCAGTTCCCCAAAAGGTTAACAATAATGTTACCATATGACCCGTGCACTGTTTGCAGTAATTTGTTATAGCAACAAGTAGAGAATGAATGCACATGCCTTGATATTTTTATTGCATAGTTTACACATTTTTCTTATCTCTACAACACCTTTATGAAGTCAGTATTATACTACCAATTTTGTAAGTAAGAAAAAAGAAACAAAATTTTCTCTCAGCAAGACTCAGAGAAATCTTCTATTGCTTTTTTTTTTTTTTTTGAGACAGGGTCTCACTCTGTCGCCCAATTGGAGTCCGAAATGTCACCCATCTCGGCTCCCACAACCCCCACTTCCCAGGCTCAAGCAATTCTCCTGCCTAAGCCTCCTGAGTAGCTGGGATTACAAGTGCATGCCACCATGCCCAGCTAATTTTTGTATTTTTGGTAGAGACAGAGTTTCACCATGTTGGCCAGGCTGGTCTCCAACTCCTGACCTCAGGTGATCTGCCTGCTTTGGCCTCCCAAAGTGCTGAGATCGTAGTCGTGAGCCACCACACCCAGCCTCTATTGTTCTCTCTCTGTTTCGATAATCACCAAAAGCTCACAACTTGGAATACCAAATGTAAGGTAACAATAAGATTGTTTCCATTTGCTGAATACCAAAAACTTACAGCATAGAAAATCTGGAAGAGAGAGAAACACACAGGAGAAAATTTAGATCGACAGTTAATCTCACTACCACGCAATAACAATCCTTTTCTTTATGTAGAATGATACAAATATGATAGACACTTTTTAAAATCTCAATTGCCCCAGATGCAAACCCTGAAGCAAGGATGAGAGTGCAAGTAGTTTATCTGGTGGGTGATCCCCGGAAACACAAGTAGCGGGGTATGCGTCAAGGAGACAGGAAAGGAAAGGAGGTCAATAAAGGGTATGTGATCAAGTGACTTACTACTTTGTGTGACTGGAGCTCATAAAACCTGCTAGAGAACTCCAAAAGCCAGTGAAGAATATGCACCCCAGAATTATCCCAGCCAAGGGGTGAGGAAACTAGCATATTCATACTCCAACTCTTGTCCTGACTGGTTGAGAACTGCTCCTGGGGAGTCATCAATACTCCAGCACCTGGAGAGTGAGAAAAGCCAGGTTTCCAGGGTCAGTCAGATGGAAGTCAGGCTAGACAGGATGCACTGCAGCCAGGGTGGGTGGGGGTAACACAATGTGTGCAGAGCACAGACCCTATTTCTAGCAATGCTTTGCAAAGTAGTGTCTCATTTCTGACACCTGGAATCTCATAATTTGCTGCTGAACTGAAAGTTCAAGTGTTTCGTCTCCTTTTCATGGGTGAGAAAATAGACAGATAAAGATCTGGTCAGTGGTTTTTTAAACTGCAAACCCCAAAGCCCTAGGGCAAACCTGGTATGGCCAGGGAGCAGCTCATGATGGAAGTAAGAGTGGGGCACGAGAGAGGGCGGCAGGCTTTAGATCCTCCCCCGTGACTCAAACAGAGCAGCTCCGTTTTTATCTGTTTCTATGTTGGAATCCCATGCACAATGTCATTTGCAAAAAGAATTTATTACTAAAACAAATCATCAGAAAATCTTTGAAAACCACTAGGATTAGAATTGGAAAACATTACTGGGGTAGTAAGAGTGCCTAATTTCTTCATTTTACAGAAAGGAGAGTGGCTCTTAGAAGATCAATAGCAAAGCAATGGCAGGGCCAGGACTGGAACCATGAGAACCCTGAAACCTTGACCTGTGTTCCAGCGCTTTCTACCACATCTTGCCCATCTTACCTTTCACAGATCTCAGAAAGGTAGAAGCCCTTACAATCAGGCAGTTCGGTGTTGAGTCACTGGAGATGGGTGACCAAGGTTCAGATCCTACCTATTCTTTTTACTGAGTCGATTTCTTTTCTTTTTTTTTTTTATTTTTTTTTATTTTATTTTATTATTTTTTATTTTTTGAAAGAAAGAAAAAGAGAGGAAAGAAAGTGAGAGTGAAAGAAAGAAAGAAAAAGAATGTATGAGAGAAAGAAAGAGGAAGAAAAAGAGGGAGAGAGAACAGGATTCTTATTCTACTGCCCAGGCTAGA